>JAANYP010002697.1:0-67488 GCA_020465985.1 Centrapalus pauciflorus
ACGCGAGTGCCATCCCTGGCTCACCCCCACCTCTGAACTCTGGAGGATTCCCAGTCATGAAATCCATAAATGAACCCCCTCGCTGAGCTGTAGACGAAGAGGCACCCGTGCCCGTATCCTGACCACCCCCAGTACGTGGCCCCGTATCATGCCTCTGTTCTCTCTTCTGCTCTCTCTGCTGTCTATAGAACTCAGTGAGAACCTCAAGCAACTCTGACTTGCGGATGTACTCATCACCCGGCGGCTTACTCGCGCCAGAACCCTCTCCCTGATCTGCCATACTGATCTGCATAAAAGAAGGCAATTAAGTACAAAAGGTAAGTCTCCCAGCGTTATACACTAAGCCAGGATAATTAAATCCTCTAGTATCCGTCACCGGAATACTCCCCAAGAATCTGAACACGGTCTAAGCTCAAGCATCCCCCGATGCTCAATACTAAAACCACAAGCTCTGATACCATACATGTAACACCCTCTAATCCCAGCTAAAAGCCACGTCATATACAATACACAGGTGACATTAACGCATACAATATCCATATCACAATGTCAAGGTTTACACAAACACTGATTAATTAAAACATTTCACAAACATAGACACAATATCCGGAAGTCAACCCGACATACAAGACCCGACCCGGACCCAAATATTCACATACAACCCAGTGTCATTTACCCCAAAGTTTCCGACAGAGTAGTCACATACTGATAACAAAAGTAGAATCCCTCGATCTCAGCAAGTCAACTCCTATCTTCGCTCAGGAGCTGGCGGTCCTATCTTCGGTTCCCCTGATACACACATCAGACTCGAATACGTAAGCTTCGCAGCTCGTGAGTACACAAGGGTTAGACACTGCACAATTCACATAATCACATTTCGCGTGTCACATGGTAGCCCTACATTATGTGGCGTAACACATGCCAACCGGCCTCTAATCAGAGACTCTAGAGATCCAATTACAGAAAGAAATACTCATCTCAATTGGGGAATCCCTCCCCCCTGGAGCCAAACC
Source organism: Centrapalus pauciflorus (assembly GCA_020465985.1). Classification (NCBI taxonomy): domain Eukaryota; kingdom Viridiplantae; phylum Streptophyta; class Magnoliopsida; order Asterales; family Asteraceae; genus Centrapalus; species Centrapalus pauciflorus. The sequence goes on from JAANYP010002697.1 coordinate 1,014, forward strand.
ACGCCCATGGAGGCTAACAGGAGTAACGGCCGCATATATATATATATATATATATATATATATATATATATATATATATATATATATATATATATATATATATATATATATATATATATGGGAACCCTACACAGGGTCAAACAGAGCTACACAGCTCCCACGATACTCATCGCAATATATAGTAATGGATTTCAAACATATAACGCATATAAAGAAGGAAAGATCATACCTGAGGGGCAACTCGCAGTGCCCAAACAATTCATATAATCACATATGAAATATTAACACAAAAGGCTCGAAAGACAGCGACTAGTCTTTGGAAAAAGTCTCGCGTACTCACCTGGATCACCCCGTACAATTTCCCTAACTGTCTGATCCAGACTCGGCTCGTGACAATCTCTGACAGTCCCTGTACACAAAATAATTCTCCCCAGATTAATCCCAATTATCCCACAACTGTTAATATACCCAAATGAACCCCACAAAACAGCCCAACGGACCCCCAAAGCCCAAACCGACCCAAGCCCACTGGAGCAGGATCGCGGCCGTACTGGCTCGATCGCGGCCCGCGCTTACGCTGAACATCGCGGCCGCGCTTGGCGCGTCGCGACCGCGCTCACGAAGCAGAACAGTTCCCCTGTTCGTTTCTCTGCTCTGTCCAGGAGGTGTAAACCTCCTCCAACTCGATTTCAGCAATCATAATTCACAATATTGATAGCAAAACACTACTATGACATATCCAAATCAATTCCCACCAATTCATCACAATTAACACACAAAACCAAGCCCAAATCAAAGGGTTCTTACCTCACAACTTCAAGAACACAAAGGGGGACTCTCAAATCCAATTTGCAGCAATTGGGACACTTGATTGGCTTCAATCTCAATTTCCAGTACACAAAGAAACACACACACACTTATCTATTTGGTTTGCACAAAAGGAGAGGAGATAAACATACGCTACACACATATACATGCATAAACGGATCCCGTTATATCGCGGGTTCGACACCGATACCCGACCCCAATATCAAAAATCCACTATGTGTATCATTAAATCCCATTTAATCCCGTGAATCCATAATTATAATTTATCCACTAAAATTATATCCCGAACCCACGTAATCCCCGTCCCGACACGTATAATCCACTATACGGGACGCAATTGGACCAACGCAATACTTAATAAAATAATTAGTCAATAAGATAATTACACTTACCTGCCCGGGAGTCGGGGTGTTACATTTAACTATTATACTATTTTTTTTACACATTTAGCCATTAAATTAAGGGTTGTTAACAATATTCTTAAAATATAGTAACTATAAATTAATTGAATTGTTTAAACGAAAATTTTTATAAAAGACACGTGTCAAATATAAACTACACCAATTGACGGTCTAGTTAAGTACCAAGTTACAATTGATTTACTTTTTTCATATAATATTTAGATTATGCGACATTTAAATTTTGAGAGGAAAAAAAAAACAAACAGACAAACCATGACCATGGTGTTTTAACTAGTATATATTAGAGTTTAAATTGGTAAGCCAGATTTTTTTAAAAACCGAAAAATCAAATTTCAGTAGTCGAATTTTATTAAACCAGAAAGAAAAAAAAAAAAAAGTTAAATAACATGTGTGGTTAATTAAGATGTACGGCCCATGGAACTAAATTCGTACTATACATTAAATTGTACAAGACAATACAACACCTTCCAGAAGACTTGTATTTATCCATGGGTGTTACAATCACACTCCAATAACCTATGTGTTATTAACTCCTTTCTAAAAAAAATGTATAAATATACTTACTTTTTCAAAATGGATTTTTTTTTCTACTTATTAATTTTTTAAATGATTTCAAATTGTAATTTATATTTTATTTCTAACGAGTTAATTAATAATAATCAAAACGTAACTTTAAATATGAAAGCGATTAAAAAATTATTCAAAATGAATTAAAAATATTATATTTTCATTTCAAGCATAGTTATGTAATGATTTTAGTATATTACTAGTTTATTTACTCGTGTATTACGTGGATATTTTTAAATATTTATATATATATATATATATATATATATATATATATATATATATATATATATATATATATATATGAATAGTTTGATTGTCCACCGTGATTCATAACACCTACAATGATTAATAATATATATATATATATATATATATATATATATATATATATATATATATATATATATATATATATATATATATATATATATATGAATAGTTTGATTGTCCACCGTGATTCATAACACCTACAATGATTAACAACGCCACTGTGATTCATGAATGTGGATGGTTTGAACTTTGAGCTGTTCACGGCGGTTCACAGTTCAAGCAACTGAGAAGGAGATGAGCGGCTGTTCACGGTTCAAGCAAGCGATTCACAGCGGCGGTGCTACACGGTTCATGGAGGTAGGGTTCACGGCGAACGACGGTAAACGGTTCAAGAAAAAGAAGATGAGGATGATGCGAGCGTCGGTTCACGGTTCAAGCAAGCGATTCACGGCGACGGCGGTACTCAGTTCACGTCATTGACGTTGGTGCCAGGTTGTGGTGTCGGGTTCACATCATTGACATTGGTGATGACCGCAAAAGAGTGGCAGGGGTGGAAGTCCGCCAGAGAAGATGATGGTGTGTGTGGCACCATTGGAGAAAGAGAAAAAAAATTGTTTTGGAATGTGAATAATTATGGTGGAGAAAGAGAGATTTAAGGATGTAATTATGGAAAATGGGAAGGGTGGATTAGTCCTTTTTTTTATTTTACAATTTAATTTAAATTCATAAATATCCAAAATACCATCGATGATGTGGATTAATATTGATGACGTGTCTCATTTTTATAGCGTCAGGTTCTATGGGGCATCATATGCATCGGGAACCAAAAAAAGAACCAATCATAGCCTTTAGATTAAACGATCATTGATGCATCACGTAATGCATGTATTTGGTATGCATAGGGTAATTTTGGGAAAAATAAATATAGCTAGTCAAATAAAATTTAATTTTACATTAATTAAATATTTAATCAATACCTAAACAATAAATGCTAAATAATATTATTTGATACACTTCCAAAATTACAAAATCTAAACAAATTCAAAAAAGAAGATTTGATGTCGATGCATCTAATATTCATCTTTCAATTCGTGATGTATCTCGGTTCTTCATCCTCGTTTTCGGTCATATTCAACATCTTCTTCGTCCCACCATCATGCATCATCAAAATGGTGATGTATCTTCATCGGATTTATCTTCAAAACACGATGCATCTTCATTTGATTCATCAAAAATCGCGATGCATCTTCATTTGATTCATAAAAAATCACGATGCATCATCAAAATAGTGATGCAAATTCATTTGATTCATCTTCAAACATGATGCATCTTCATCGGATTCAACAAAAATCATGATCCATTAGATTCGTCTTCCATAAATATCGGATAAACACGATTAGTCTTTCAAAAAGTTCCATAACGAAAATGTATAAAAAAACAACTATACCTTAAACGATATCATTTCATCATCATCATTGCGAAATCATCAACATCTTCATTAAAATGGCACCATGAACCGACTGCTATGCATGGGGCGGTAGCCGCCGACTTTAGAGAGAGGGATGCCAATGGGGTGGCGGCCACCGAGAGAGGGGGTGGTGGCCGCCGGCTTTAAAGAAAGGAGGAGAGAGATAAGGGTGATCATCATCTTCATTAAACTACACCGTGAACCGGCTGCTATGCATGGGGTGGTGGTCGCCGACTTTAGATAGAGGGGTGGCAATGGGGTGGTGGCCGCCGGGAGAGGGGGTGGTGGCCGGCCGCCGGATTTAGAGAGAGAGGGAGAGAGATAAGGGTGAGGGAGATAATGTATGAGGGATAAATGGAATGTTTGTTATTTTGTTAATTTAATGATTTAATTACCTAAATTAATTCCTTTTATTTTACATGTTTCTAAAATATATTTTAATTATAATTAAATATAAATTACAAGTTAGCATTCCTAAAACGCCCTTAATGCATTTTTTGTTCCCATTTGGTGCCCGATGCGTATGGCGCCCCATAGAACCTTAATATATATGTGTGTGTGTGTGTATGGTTCATGTGAGTACCTAAAAAATACAGAGTACTGTGAGTATCTGTGAACATACGGATTTCAGATGTGAACATTCTCCGGAAAAAGTTTGTTTTAATTTTTTTTCATATTCATTTAGATGCAAATAATATAAGGTTATTTGTAAAAAAATTATATACATTCACATATTCTAGCATTTTAAAAGTCATGTGAACATGCTTAGTGTGAACATAAGTTCACAAGAGTGCAGTTTATGTGAACATGCACGTTTCACATAGTTTTAGTACGTGTTTATGGGTGATTTTTACAAGTAATCTTGTATTATTAATTTAAATATGATTATGAAAAAAAAATCATAAAAGATAGTTTTAAGTGAGGTATCTCCGGTACTCTGCAAAACTAATGGTACTCACTTGAACTCAAATGTATACGTTAGTTCAAATCTATACGTACGTATGTATATATGATCACATAATATGTATAATTATAATTTATATATTGCTAGTGTCAACACGATCAAATGATACCAATAATAAATATTAAATTTATTTTCATCTAATTTTATCATAAACTAAAAATCCAAAAACCAAATATAACAATTACTATCATTCTTTTTTTTTTTTTCAGTTGTTATATGCATACTAATCTAATAATTTATAAACATATAAAATCCAATGATAAAAGTATTTAAAAAAATTTTAATCGGAACAACCCGACACAGATAGAATATGTTTATTTGATATATCATCTGTGCAACGTTAATTTAAACAAGTTTATGAAAAAAAATTCAAAAAAATTACTTTTAAGAGCGGTACATTCTAAGTGCATGAAATCACGCATCACATAAATGCACGTTCACATATATTTAAAATTATGTAAATGTACGTTCACATCACTTTTTAGGAGTTACGAAATGTGAATGTATGTGAAATTTACATATTATCTTTATAATGTTTATTAAAACATGTTTATTACGGAAAAAAATTTAAATTTTTTTTAAAGGTGGTATATTCTGGTGCGCTGCATAATGAGTGGTACTCTCTCGAACCATATTATATATATATATATATATATATATATATATATATATATATATATATATATATATATATATATATATATAGAGGTTCAAGATCTATGGAAAACCATCTTTGACTGAAAAACTGGAAAATCATATTAAATGCACATGTTCATTACGGTAAAATGTTAAATTTAATGCACAACTACAATATACATATGTTCAAATGTGCATTATTATTGACTAGTTCACATAATTTACATGTTCATTAGGATAAAATGTTCCATTGATGCAAAATAACAATATGAACATGTTCAAATATGCAATATGCATGAACAAGTGTATATTACGCATTTTTTCATGAAATTAAACATTTTGTCTTAACGAACGTGTAGATGATATGAATTAGTTAATCATAATGCAAATTTGAACATATGTATATTATAATTTTACATGAAATTTAACATTTTATCATAATGAACATGTGCATTTGATATGGTTTTCCAGTTTTCCAGTCTAATATAGTTTTCCATGGATCTCGACATATATATATACTAGTTTATTACCCGCGTATTACGCGGATATTTTTAATATATATATAAAATATAATAAATAGAAATATAAAGATATAAATATTATTTTTTAAACAAAAGTATATAAGGTGATATTATTATTTATTATGACCTATTAATTTTGTATAATTCTAAATATATACGAAGAGTAATTATTTTCTTATATATTTTTTTAAACTTTTATTATATTATCTTATAATTAATAAGTTAGTAGACTATTAGATTTTCTTTGATTTGATTTGAATTTAAAAGTGGATTATATTAGATTTGGATAGATTTAATTAATAAGTTGGTAGAGTATTAGATTTTTGTTTGATTTGATTTGATTTGAATTTAAAAGTGGATTATATTAGATTTGGATATATTTGATTTAAATTTCTTTATTTTTTGAAAATCTATAACTGCCACGTGTCGATTCATGGTGACGACACGTGGCTTCACCAGAAATGAGTATAGTTACTCATTTAATAGTATAGATAGAGATAGATATAGATACACACACAATTAATAAATTACTACCATTTATTTTAGAACTAAAAATTAGTACTTTCTGACTATGTTATTTAATTTATATATGATACATTGTTAAGGAGGAGCAGCAGTGCATCTATAAATAAAGGCAACAATTTGGTCCCTAGCCTCTATTCTTGTGATTCACCTCTTAATTACACATGCAAAAGCTTGAACCCTAGGTGTCAATTACACTCTTCAATTTGCCCCCACTCCTTATATCTATGATAAATAATAAATAACCCTTTTTTTTAATTCCTATAAAAATAAATTACAGGGTTCAATTTAAAACTTTTAAAAATTATAAAAACCATTCTTTAAATGAGAATCTTGCATGGTCACTAATAATAAAAATTATAAAAATTATTAAGATAACGCTCGCCTCACAGGTACACTGACCCCGCCAAGCTGACGGCTTGATCAGGTCTGCAGGAAGCTGGCGGGAACACTGCCCCCGACCAGCGGCTAGGTCCAAATTAACTTTCCCCTCTCTCTCTCTCTCTCTCTCTCTCTCTCTCTCTCTCTCCCTCCCTCCCTCTCCCTCCACTCGCTCTCTCTTTAAATTATATCGAGTTAACAATATTGATATAGAATTGTGGGTATTTCCAATGTTTTAGAGTGGAAATGGTGAAAATAAAAAAGCTGATGACAATAAGATGTCCAAAATGATGATTTTAGATGGAATTGGTATACATTACACTCTAAAGCTAATCATTTGATACTTCTTTATTTAATGTCAAATTCAAAATATCTCAACTAGATTAAAATCCAAACTAATAATCAAAAATTATAAAAGTTATTCAATAGATTTCTAGTAGAAGTAACAAAACAATTTCAAAACACCCCAAAAGAACAAACTAACAAACATACACATCCTTTGTTTTGGTCTATATAACACCACCCTTTATAACAATGTTATCATCCACCCTTCATAGCATATAAAGGGGTGTTTGATATGGTGGAATTAAATATAATAGAATGAAACACATGATATTTATAAGTTTTTTTATTATGTGACAAGAGCCATGAAAAGAAGTAGTGAATGAAGTTTAGTATAATTTTTACATCTTTCATTTTCTTACCAACATGAAATTAAATGATGAAAAACAAATGGAGTTTTATATTTTTTTTTCCTTAAATCATATATAATCATCTGCTTATAATAGCTTATAAATTTCGATTTATTCTATTCTACGGTACCAAAAGCCCCCTACGGATGTACCTTTAAATGTTGATAAAATTATATAATCATTTGTGTTAGAACTTTGTGTTTCAAGATGACATAACTGCCCATCATATATAGTAAAAGTCATAAACAATAAAGGATCACACTACTGAACACAAACAGAGCAAGAAGCAAATAGAAAGGACAATGTATGATACTGGATATCATACATATGACGGTATGGTACTAGATATCATATATATATATATATATATATATATATATATATATATATATATATATATATATATATATATATATATATATATATATATATATATATATATATATATATATATATATATTACTGTTGAATTAATTATTAGATGATTAATGCTACTAATTCTTAAAGTAAGGGGACATAGTTGTAATATAAGATACTAAATGGATATAACTAAACGTGTGGTATTTAGGATAGTCAGATTGAGCTTGGTTGTTGGATTTTCGAAAGATATTATACGGAAAGAGCCATGTGTGCCCAACTGACATGTCTAGGTACTCAAAAAGTTATTCTTGGAAATTAACAAAATTAACTGTGAATTATTTCATTAAGTATTAAAAGAATTATCAAATTAAATTGGTTAATTTCAATAATTTGTCTATATATAAACCTTTAAACAATAGAGCTTATAAGGAAACAAACCGATAAAATATGATCTGATCATAAAAGTTACTAATTTGGACAGGAGTTCTTAAAATAGGTGTTTATACCTTGAATAGAGTTTTTTTCAAAGAAAATAATCTTCATATGCTCTATTTTTAGAAAATGTTCTTTAAATGACTTTCTTTTAAGAAGTTCCTATTTTATATATAATAAACTTCAGTTCTTTGCTGCCTATTATGTATAAATCTTGATTACTGCTTTCTATAATAGATTTTTGTGAAATAATGCGTTTAATTAACGAAAACTATTCAATTTACAATTTCATTTTTTCAAGTTATAGCTTTCAGAAAAAATAACAAGGGTTTCTATAAAAAGTGAAAACTTGTTTAGATGGTGAGTTTTAGTTTTAAGAAAAATAATATGAGTAATTATAAAATAAGAAAAATAGTATAGTTGATAGAAAAGTAAAGAGAGAAAAATAGAGTATTATTAAGAAAATATAGGATAGGTAATTATAAAATTAAGAGAGAGAACATAAAAAGTGGTATTTTAAAAAGTGAAATGAAAATTTATGAAATTGTTGTTAAGTAAACAAGTTATCAATTTTTTTTTTTAAAACTGAGATGAAAATTTTAAAAATTTTCGGTAACTAAACACAAGTGTTAGGATAAGTGGGAGCACCGATGTGACTATGTTTAGGAATAACGGCTCTTGGACTTGGATAGTATCGTTAGTAACTTATGAATTAATTGGTAGTTATAAGAAAAAGATTGGATTTTATAAGTCTGATATAATCAGAAGTTTTGTAGAAAATAAGTTTTATAACAACCTTTTGTTTTCACTTAACAAAGTCTATTTCTTTTGAATGACTTTATAAAAGTTTTGGGAAAAGTGTTTTATGAAACTTTTTCAAATGTGAATTTTTTGTGAAAAGTAGTGTACAAGGCAGATGATGAAAAATGTTTTACATACACATTTGGAGAGATTCTTAAAGGAACTAAAAAGTCTAGGACTTTTTAGATTTTTGAACCCTTTTAAAATCTGATACAACACACTATCCATATAGTGACACTTATATTATCCCGACTGACGTAAGTAGTTTCAGTCAAAGTTAGGTTCTTGCGTCAACAGCCGGAGTGCGTGAGGTAAGTATTGTGAATCCCAAGTGAGACATGGGCCAATGATTTACAGTTATTATATGGTGTGTTTCAGTGGTGATTTTCAGTATTACTGTGGTATAAGGTATAGATGAGATTTAAACATGATTAATTTATTTAGAAACTAAAAGTCTATTAAGAACCAAAAAGTCATAAATTAGGTTGTGATGGGTAATAGTTGTGTGCTTCAGTAACTTATTCATGTAGTTTCAGTCAAAGTTAGGCGCATGAATAAGTGAAAATAACAACAATTACAATGACAACAACAACAGAAATCTGATAGAAAATCTCCCTCCCTCATCCTCAACATCATATTTATACTGGTATGAATATTTTTAGTCTCAAAATGATCCTTGAGAAGGACAATTTGACGGGATCAAATTTTTTGGACGATCATAATCTATAGACGTAATTCTCTCTTCTTTTTCTTTTTTTTTTTGCAAAAATGTTTGCAAGGACAAAGGAAAAGAAATAAAGATGGAAAAAGTAGCGGGAGTAGAGTTTGCTCATCACTGACTCCTGGAAGAAGTTGTTGGTTTATCAATTTTAGTTATGATGTTTATGCAAAATAGTTTTCTTTTATAATGGTTTGTTATAAACAAGTTTGGTTATGAACTAACACTGTTTGGGTTTTCTTTGCTTTATTTGAAAGTGTTACATCATAATTAAGTTTTTGTTTGTGATTGAATGTTGTTGCATTATATCATTACTGAAACTTTTATTGTGGTCTAAAATTCTTATGGAAAGGAAAGCTAGGAAATATCTTAAAGTCTATTAAACATGGATATTAGGTTTCATCACTGTTTTAGAAAAAATTATTCCTAACATTATCAAAAACAGAATAGCAAGAAATTCTAATCTTCATAAACTAAGACCCAAGATAAGACATCTAAATCTTAGGATCATTAAATCATTAAAAATTTTAACTGACACTTCTACATGGGATGTATGAAGTATAACCAATACTTTCTACATGGGTTGTAATGGTGATATAGATGACAGTCATAATTGATCTGAGAAGGGATATTTTACAAAAGCAATTGTAAAATAAAAAAATATTCAGAAATAAAACGGTAATTTAGTTAAAGTGATTAACTAAAAGATTACACTCTTAGATGATACTTTCAGTAATTTTCTTATATTTTCAAGCTCAAGTCCTAATTAGAGAAACAATGTTACTTCCATGAGTTTTAAGTTGGATTTGGCATTAAACGCACATGTTTATGGAGAAAAGACATTAATATCGCCAGGAAAATATATACAATAAACGCATATCAAAAGGCACAGTAGCATTAAGTATATGATTATGTTAATGTCACTGAGTTGATTAGGTTTAAGATAATGTACTTAATGTTGTCCAAAATTTTCATGTTTTAGGAATCCAATGATGAATTTTTAAATTTATTATATAAGTTTCCATAGCTACTTGTTGTCGTAGGAACCACAACAATGTTAGATGTTGTGTGATTTGGTTGATATTCATAGTGATGAATTTAGCAAGGGTTGAGCCAAATGCACAAATATTTGTTGTGAACGAATATTTGAAGGATCCATATTGAGATCACTCCATGGATCCATATCATGAGTAATCGCAATTAAGGTAATACTTAGTTAGACTTAAGGTGCTTACGTGATTTTATATAGTTGTCGCTATAATCTTGACTCGAATCTACAGTTACTTGTTACTAAGTGGCTACAAGGATTTCTTAGAGTAAGTTGTAACGGGTGTTGTAACGAAAGTCTAAGTAGCCAAAAGGGAATGCACACTCTAAGAAGATATTGATGGGTCCCTTAGTGCTGAAAGGAATGCATGGTCATGCTCAGACAGGACTGATGTGTTCTGGATCTTGCTGTTTAAGTTTCAATCGAAGATCATGAGAGTCGAGAAACAATTGTAAATGTTATGGTTGACTTCTCCATGCCTAACAATCACATGAAATATAAGTGCATGGGATATAAGTATATAAACTTCAACTCTTGATGAAAATATCGTTTTTACCAAGAATACTCAAGTTGGAGTAAGAGTTTTATGACCTTGGTTGCCTAAGTGTCTTGCACGACCTCGTTACGACACATGTTGTGGGATAATAATGTCGTCTTACACAAATGTGTTGATATGGTAATAGATATCATATATTAGTGTTGAATTTATTATTAGATATTAAAGGGATATAATTACTCATTAGATGATAGATCAAATCATTATCCATTTACTTTATTTATTTATTGAATAAATATGCATATTTTACTGTTAATAATAACTAACCAAAAGATGCATCTTATCCATAAAGAACTAGTATTTTGCCCGTGTGTTGGCCGTGTTGTTTCATTTAAAAACTTTACAATTTTTGTAGTGTTTTATAATAATATAATGTTTGTTTATATGTATTTAAAAGCTTTATAATTCTTTAATAGTTCTTTAACTGTGAACTCATGATCCGACGACCGAGATTAATAACATTTGCTTTCCAGCGTAAACATTAGACAGTTATAGTTTTTTAATTTTATTAATTTAATCAAATTTGATGATTAAACCTTCTGAAAGATTATTTTGATCATTGCATATAACTTGCATTTGTCATTGTGTAAAGAGCTAATAACATTTAAAAATATTTTGAGAAATAGTCAATTAATTGTATAAGCTCACGATTAATAATTAAAGTTTTTGGATAGGTATATTTTATAATTTAAACTTTTGTAATTATTTATTTATAAAATTTACTATACTTATTACAGATTTATGTCTATAAAGTTAAAGATGAATTTTATTGTTTATTGATATATTTATTATTAGGTAATTATATTACACATATATCATTGTTATGATTTATTTCATTTAACATTATTAAAATAATAATAATAATGACGCAAAACAATAAACTTTATCATTGATTTAATCAAAATAAATACTAAATACTTAAAATAATATTCCAAAATGGAATAAATAATTAAGAGGTTATAATCATAAGTTGTTTTAAAAAGCTTTAAAAGACATATTAATACATAATTATCAAAGTAGTGTGTTCGGAATATTTAAATCCAAAAAAGATTTAATTTCTAACACAAACCTACCAAAAGTAAGTTATCATTTTTTAATATTTACCTTTTGTAATAAAACTGAAGAATGAGATATTAAATATTTACTTAATTGAAACGTTATATAATTGAATAAAAAAACAATAATTTTTTTGTAACATTCTATTGATATACTAACTTATAATATTTAAATAAAAAAATAAATATTATATTTAATAATATTAATATCAAGTTATTTATGTAAATGTTGAAATTAACTAACCAAAAATCAAAAATCATGAAAAAGATAAGTATCAACAAAACATTCATCTAATCCTACTTAAAGTTTTGTGACATAGACATGTATAAACAATGTTATAAAAATATATTTACCAAAGTTACATACATTTATATATTAGCATTTAAAAGATAAATAATGTGAATATACTAAAAGTTTTATGAATAAGTGATCATTCATAGAAACTTTCACATAGTTTTAATGTTTATTTGTGTGTACGTAGTTTTTTGCAAGTAGCATTATATTATTAATTTAAACATGATTATGGAAAATATTTTTAAAGGGGGTAACTTCGGTACACTGGATATTTTAAGGTATTCTATTAAACTTACCTATATATATGTGCACATGTGTGTGTGTTGTTGGAAAAATATATGGAAAATGTGTATTTTTCATGGTTTTGGAAAAAGTTTAATTATATACGAAAGTAATATATAATAAATATTTAATGGGTTTGCGTTCTCTTTGAATAAAGCTTCATGACGATATAAAGAACGTCCAAAATGAAGCTAAGATGAATGAGATATCGTTGCTCAAAGAACGATGTTTGATGTGAAATAATGCAAGTTGAGAATATGTCCAACATAGGAAAGAACATACCATGAGTGGTTTATAAGAATAAGGTGCTGTTTGATTGCATAAGAGGTTAATTGTCTGATGTCTGATTCCACTTCTGATTGATAAGAGGTGGTCCTGATAAGATAATAAGATCTGATAAGAGAATTCAATAAGTCTGTTTGTCTTATAAATTATCTGATTCTGTTATTTTTATTAATTTTACATATTAATTCCCAAAACCAAACAGATATCATTGATTAAAGTCAAATATCAAGTAAGAATAATATCATTGAATCAAAGTGATCTATGTAAACATTTAATATCATTCAAATAACATTAACAAGATTTAAGTAAGAAACCAATTCAAGTTTATAAGTTATAATCAAGTAACATAAATGCATTCAATAAACATATAACCAACATGCTTTCAAGAACCAAATAACAATTAAAGTTTAAAAGTTATAATTCAGTTTATAAGGTTACGTTTATTGACTTCCAATTAACCTAAGTTTATAAGTTATATAGATATGTTATTGAAAAATAATAGATTTTATCAAAAAGTGTTGGAATATTTCTCGTTATAATAAATATGGTAAGAGGTAGGGTTGGGGTGGGGTAAATAGGGTAGGGTAATGGTGTAGGGGTAGGGTGGGTAGGTTGAGGGGTAAGGTGGGTGGGGATGGGTAGATTTGAGGGGTAGGGTAGGGGTGAGGTGGGTAGGTTTGAGGGGTAGGGGTGGGAAGAGATAGGGGTAGGGTGGGGTGGGATAAGGAGGGGTGAGGTGGGGTGGGTAGGTTTGATGGGTTAGTGTAGGGGTGGAGTAGAGTGGGATAGGGTAAGTATGGGAGTGGGGTGGGTAGGGTTAAGGGTGGAGATGGGGTGGTATAAGTAAGTTAAGGGTAGTTAGGGTAGGGTGAGATTAGGTGGTTGAGGGTAGGGTATGTTGAGGGTGGGATGGGGTGGGGTGGGGTGGGGTATGGGTAGGGGGTTTAGGATAGGGTAGGGTAGGGGTAGGGTGAGTGAGATAAGGTATGGGGTAAAGGTAAGGGTGGGGTGGGGTGGGGTGGGAGAGACGTGTATTTTTTTTTTTTTTTGGTGTGATAAGTGGTGATAAGTAGCATATCAAAGTCTTATCCTGATAAGACATAATAAGAGAATTTTGACTCTTATGTCTTCTGCATATCAAACGCACTTATCAGTATTTCCTCTTACCGAATAAGAGGTTACCTCTGATAAGAGCATGATAAGTGCTATCAAACACCCCCTAAGTCTTGACAAACATGACAACCTGGTTTATAGGTTTTACTCAAAGACCTACCGACACACAGTGTGGTGCAAATCATGGGTCTAAACAATACACCTAAAAATGCATATCATCTTTCTAAAGAAAACTAATATGTTTTAAATAAAATTTATTAAAAAAATCATACCATAAATATGTAAAAAGTAAATTTTATCTTGTTTTCACACTTATTAAATTAAAAAAATTTCAATTTTGATCCATCGCTATATATACACACACTAAAATATATTGCAATATTATTGAAGTCGATGGATCCCATGGCTAAGAAAGTACATTCACCTTTGACCTCAGATTTCTATCTACATAACGTTTAAAAAAAAAAAACCAACTTAGCTCTCCTCCAAAGAATACACATGAATTCTTTCTAAGAACACATTAGGTGCTAGACTTTTTACTCAGAAAAAATCAAGATTACTTCTAGATTTTATGACAAGTGTATGTCAAGATCAGTGCATATGTTTTTCTCTAATAAGTTTTAATAATAACATATTGTATTTGAAAATCTTTTTTTACTTTTATAAATAACCAATTGAGATCAACACGATAACTATACAAACTGACCAATACACACATTTTAAGTTGGTAATTAGTACCTTAAATACGTTCGTTTGTGTGTTTAGTATGTATTCATAAAGCAATATGAATGTATTCATCTCTATATTGAACTTTTTAACCTCAAACAATCTCTTAAACGTCTCTTCTTAACCAAAGAAAAAAATCTGATTCAATCTAACGAGGTTGTATTTTAACACAAAGAAAGTCCATGTTATAAATGAATTTCACCAAAGACACACCACACACATCACATTTATAGACTTTCATATTGGAACCTTATAATACAATTTGGGTTGAACTATCATCGGATTATACATACATACATACATACATACACACATACATACACACATACATATATAGGGGGTTCAATGGATAACCAACATGCATCGGAAAACCTTGGAAAACATCCATGCACCACCACAAATGCATCACAATTCTCGCGTGATGCATCAAATTCCCGACTTTCTGTGTGATGCATCACCTTATCCAATGGCTATAAAGTGGTTCCCGGATATTCCGATGCATATAGGTTTTCCATTGAACCGACTCCTGTATATATGTACATACGAGTAAATACTTATTTTTAAATATTTGTGTACAAAATTATATTAGTTCATTGCAACTTCAATAGTATTATTATATCATGATAATAGATCCAATAGTTATTACTAGCTTTGGGATCTGTGGTGATATGGAAAAAGGGATGTATGTCAAATGATGTGTGGATTTTTGAAACACATAAACATGCTACATCTTTTTTTGTTTTTCTTTGTTGTTTTATGTAAAAAAAGTATTTATAAAATATTATTGTGTAAAAGAATAAATTAAATGAGTATTAAATCTTTCATGAGATAAATACCACTTTAAAATTTAAATGAGAAAACTCTTTTTTAATATAACAATGTATAAATTATTGTTAATAACTATATGTATTATTTGATGGTTGAACTTTTATTAATTAAAACTTTATAAAATAAAAAATGGGAATGTTCGTACATTTTATAAAAATCCATGACACCAAATCATATATACTTATAATTTATTTTATGCATTTATATGTGAAAAATGAACAAAATTTTTGTTTTGAGTACATTGTATTTCCGGTACCTAAGAAAAAATGATGCTAAAACTATATCCTTGTATAAAATATATTGAATTATTTTTATCATCCATATACCGAAGATTTAATATGAAAAAATCAACATGTTTTCACGTTTTTTTATGGTTTCATCACTCCATCTTATATTTTCCTAAGAAAGTCCTTCCTTAGGTTATTGTTTTCATTCTGATTTTCGGAAAAAAATTATTCTTTTTTCATAATAAACCCTGTATTTTTTCTACAAAAAAAAAAAAAAACCAATATGTTTCTACTCTTTTTTGGGTTAACATTGAAAAAAAAAACCCATCAAGTTGTTTCATTTTTGCAATTAAGTCCCTAAACTTTTTTTTATTCTTTAAGTCTCTAAACTATTTTTGTCTTATTCAAAAGTGTATATTTGACAGGACAATCCAAACAAGTAACCTTAGTTTTTTACTTGATTAATGTTAGAAGAAACCCACCATCTTTTCATATTATAGCGATTAAGTCCCTAAACCTTTTGTTTTATCTGTTTTATCTTACCGGCAAATCCGGAAAAAACGGTCAACCGTATATACTTTTCAATAAGACAAACATTGTTTAGGGATTTAAACAATTGGAAAAAAAAGTTTAAGGACTTATTTGAGAAAATAAGAAAAGTTTATTGGATTTTTTAATATTAACCTTTTTTCTCTAAAAAGTCCTAAAACTAGAAGACTCTTTTATGAAAAAAAAGGAAAATTTCTAAAATTACAAACAAATAAATAACTTGAGGATTTTATCGGTAAAAATAAAACGGAAAGACTAAACCGCAAAAACGTAAAAAAATATGCTGGTTTTTTTCATATTAAATCCTAAACTAAAAGATAAAAAATATAATTTTACAATTCATAATAAGTTCTAATTAGAAATAGAGTTGTGGAGTGAAAAATTAAAAGCAAACATGACTAGGCTTCATCATTAATGATCTATATTGATTTTAACTATTTAGATGACTAATATTACTTGAAATTCATGGAATTAATACATGGATGTAATTCTCATAACATTTCCAAAAGCAACTAAAAAGCATTGAATAAAGAAGATGGAGTGAATGTTATACATAATGAGATGTCAAAAATAAAAGGTTTGAACAACCATTGTGATATTATCATGAGGAGGATTGGAGAAGTTAAAAGGTTTAAAATCTATGAAATTGATTTGATTTATGATTTCTTTTCGTAGCATCGTTAAATACATGTGTACGTTTAAAATTATTTAAAATTGTGCTAAAATGATCGTTTGATGAATTTGGGGTGCTTCAAAGTTTCATCAAGTTTCATTTATTGTTTTCATATCATAGTCGTGATCTACGTAATCACGATAAAGTGATATTGTTGTATGCAATATTTACTCAGTGTTTTAAATCAATAAAAATGTAATTTCGTTTATATTATAGGTGGATATCAAAAATTCTTTGTAAGATATAAAATGATAAAATTATTATAGGTGGATATCAAGTTTCATTTAAAATTATTCTTTTCCTTCCTTTTTTTTTCACAAAAAATTGTCATGTTTTTACTTTTTTTTCCTCTGAAAAGTGTTCAAACTTGAAGACTGTTTTAGAAAAAAAAAACTCCAAATATCACAAACAAACAAATAACTTGAGGATTTATTGGTAAAAAATAAAACAGAAAGACTAACCGCAAAAACTTGAAAACATGTTAGCTTTTTCATATTAATTCCTAAACTAAATGATAAAAAAAAAATATAATTTTATAATTCTTAATAAGTTATAATTAGAAATAGAGTTGTGGAGTGAAACATTAAAAGCAAACATGACTTGGCTCCATCATTAATGATCTATATTTATTTTAAATATTTAGATGACTTATATTACTTGAATTTAAGGAATTAATATATGGATGTAATTCTCATAAAATTTTCAAAAGCAACTAAAAAGGCATTGAATAAAGAAAATTGAGTGAATGTTATGCATAATGAGATGTCAAAAATTAAAGGTTTGAACAACCATTGTGATATTATCATGAGGAGGATTGGAGAAGTTAAAAGAAAATCTATGAAAATGATTTGATTTATGATTTTTTTAGTAGTATCGATAAATACATGTGTACGTTTAAAAATTTTTAAAATTGTTCCGAAATGATTGTTTGACGAATTTGGGGTGCTTCAAAGTTTCATTTATTGTTTTCATATCATGGTCGTGATCTACGTCATCACGATAAAGCGATATTGTTATATGCAATATTTACTCAGTGTTTAAAACCAATAAAAATGTATTTTCGTTTATATTATAAGTGGATATCAAAAATTCTTTGTAAAATATAAAAATGATAAAAATTATGTTTCATTATATGCATTAATTTGATTTTTTAAGGATAAGTTTATCCATAATATAGTGCTAATAAAAATGGGAGTTGGGTTAGTGCATTTTTTTTTGCTTCCAAATCAACGATCTATCTGGTCCAGTTTTCAAAACAATAGATGAGATGTCACGAAACATTCAAAAGTAAGAGTATAGGCCAAAAACTTTTAGTAAACATAGGGTTATTATAAAGTATGTGAATGGAATGGAATGAACTTGTACAAGCCCAGTGTACGTTTTATCGGTCTTAAAAGAAGGTTTTTGCATAGTGTCTTTTAATTCTTCATCTTAAAGTTTTCTTGAAAGTTGGATCCTGTCATTGTTTCAAATAAAAGTCGTATTCTCTATTATTACATAAAGTTTCATCAATCAAAACAGGTCAATTATAATTCCATTTTGCTATTGTGGTTATTAGATCCATAAGGATCATAAACCATGTTTCGATGGATGAGAGAAGCTTGCGTATAGAACCCTTCACTACCATTTTGCTTTACTATGTTTCTTAACACGAGTCACGTTTAATCATTAGTAGATGCCAACATTCATTAACGAAATCATCTATCATCACACGTTTTAAGCCGAAAACTCAAACTTTTCGCTGAAAAGATTCGAATACGAAGCAAAGTGCGAAAACATATTTGAATGACCAAGTCTCTATTCATGCCCTTGATGAGTTGTGGAGACAAACTAAAGGAGACAAGAAGTTTAGGCCACCAAATGGGGAAATGGGGTCCAAGGCACACCACCATAATGCAAAAAGAAAACAAAAAACAAAACAGGGACCTATACGTAAATATACAAAACTAGAAGGGCCAAAAATGAAAATTACGATGTATTTAAAAGACACGGAGAAGAACGGGACAAGGCGTGCTACCCTGTAATTTCTCCCCCACTTTATATCCCACCATCTCTCTCCCTTTCTCTCAGAAACCTAAAAATCGTTCAAATTGTTTGATTTTCTTTGAATTTCATAGTAAATTGGAATCGATTTCACCTTTTTAGGCGACTAGTGAAGAAGAGGATCATTATCGGCGTTTCCTCCTTTTAAAGGTAATTATTCGCATAAAATTTTATAGTAAAATGATTGTTTGTTGATTGTTTTTCATTGTTTGTTTGTATATTTTGTATGATTTTATTCATGAAACTTCGATTCCGAAAATCGATCGTGAGATTTGGTTAAAATGTTCTAATATTCCGATCTGGATGATGAAACGGAATCTGTTGTTTTACGGTACGAATAACGAATCTGTATGTTCAATGTTGATTCGAAGATTTGTCTTTGTTATTGACCTGATCGGATTTGAATCTGCAGGCGGTGATAAAGGTTTTGTTATCTTTTGAGAAAATTTTATTGTTCGGAGAACAATTGCAAACGGTTTAGTCGATGTCGTCGTCGTCGTCGCCGGTGATTTCGAATCCGGTAACGAATAACGCTGACGGACTAGGTGATTCATCAAAACGAAGAAAGAAGAGGAAAGTTCAACGGCAAATTTGTAACGGTAGAGATCAGGTAACGCAAAATTTGAATACGGATGGTAGAAACCACAACGAGGTTTCGTCGTGGAAATCGGAAGTTCGACAGGAAGCATACAGCTCGAAGCTTTTGCAAGCTCTCCGCCAGGTCCGGCTCGGCTCCACCACGTCTCTACATTCGGCTCCGCTTCGTGGACGTGCTGTTTGTGAAGCTGCTGACCGTGTTCTTGCAATGACGGCAAAAGGACGGAGCCGATGGAGCCGTGCGATTCTTACTAACAAGCTAAAACATAAATTAATGAAGAGTAATCTGAGGCAAAGAGGAGTCATTGCCACCGTGACGAGTAATAGCCGATTAAAGAAGCCAAGAGTCGGTATTTTGAGGTTGAAATCTAAGAGTCAACCGGAGGTACAAAGGAAAGCACGTGATCTCGGCCGGTTAGTTCCCGGCTGCCGGAAACAACCGTTGCCAGTTGTATTAGAAGAAGCTACAGATTATATTGCAGCTCTTGAGATGCAAGTTAAAGCCATGGCTGCTCTAGCCGAACTTTTCTCCGGCGGCTCCATTTCTAGCTCTGGCTTTGTCGCCGGAGCCGTAAATCCAAGTCAGCTCCGTATCAGCCAGCGACCACCGACCTCATGATATTTCTCTTTTTATATTTCGTTTATTATTTTTATTTATTTTTGTAGTATTTGAGTCTAATTTTAATTTTAATTTTTCTCGCCAACTCTTAAATCTTACCTTCTCCAATTCATCACTGTTTAGAATACAATCTATAAACCTTATTTCAAAAATAAATATATCAGAATATGTCCAAAATAATAATAATTTTTTATAACTTTTAATTAGAAAAGTTACAAATTTGGCTTTTTTAAGAGAGGCCAAATTGCATGTTATAAAAGACTCATTTAATAGAAAGTTAGTGTGTCCGGAGTACTAGTCTCAAAACCATTTCGGGGTGTCATTTCGGACTGGTCCTAACGGGAACACCATTCCGCCAACCACGGCCCCACTCTCCCTCACCTCGTTTGCCTCCTTCACCCCACTTCGGCTTCTATCTGTCTATGTGTACATTTAAATAATAAGTATTGAGATAGAAATATATGTATTTTCGAGATACAAAGATGAAAAAGATAAAGAAAAAAATCTGATGTGACATTAAAGTGATAAGAAAATGTGATTAAAGAATGATAGGTGCTCCCACCATCCTTAGAGAAGGGGGTATACTCACCATGTTGGGCTGGCGAGGTTCCCACCCAGCTTCTCTCTCTAAAAAAAATGAAATAATGAGTATTGTGATAAAAAAAAGTTAAATATGATGGGTATTTTCAATGTTGTTGAATGGAAATGATGAGTATTGTGATAAAAAAAAAGTTAAATATGATGGGTATTTTCAATGTTGTTGAATGGAAATGATGAAGAGAGAAAAACTGATCTAACGATAATGTGTCCAAAATGGTAAATTTGAAAGGAATGAGTACAGCCCTCACCCTTTGATGTAACTTAATTTAAAATCCAACTCTTAAAGAGTTTATTGGAAAAAAAAACATGTGTTTAAAGATATCATAAATTAAAATACATGCTTTTAAGAAAGGAATAAATATATATCTTTAACCATCTAATTTTTAAAGTCACATTTGACAATCCAACTTTTAAAGTTGTCTCATTTAGTCACTAAACTATTTTTTGTATCGATTTAACCATAAGGTGTTCTTTGTTTTTTTAAAGGTTAAATGTCTGAAATCTGAAAATCATATATGAAATTTAGAGGTGGTCTTAAGATTTGAAATCTGAAATTAAGAGGTGGTCTTAAGATTGTTTGTTTCGTAATAAGAAACATCTGATAAATATTACTTTAAAATATTATATCTAATTAATTATATATTATAATTAATTAATTTAAATAAACAAAATATAATTAAAATAATTAATATGATAAATATTTTTAAATTAGGGTTGTAAACTAAAATTAAATAAAAGACCCTTTTAATTTTTCCTAGACCAAAGTTTTCCTCTTAATTTTAAGAGGTAATTTTAGAGGATTCAACCTCTTAAGTCTAAACGTAAACAAACAATCGTAATTTATTATAGATATGAAGTTTAGACTTCGGACGTTTTTAAGATACTCTTAATGGAAAACAAACACGTCTAAGTGTTTTTGTGACATATTTAGCCAGTATATATATATTTTTTTTACCAATTTAATATCGAAAATCATACATATTTATTCATTAAACTATGGGTTTATTATGAAAAAAATCAACATGTTTTCACGTTTTTGTGTTTTCGTCCCTTCATGTTATTTTTTTCCATAAAAAAACCTCAAGTTATTCTTTTCTTATTGGTTTAGTGAAATTTGGACATTAGAACCCGGTTTTTCAAGTTTTTAAAACCCGGTTCACAAATTATAACCGGGGTCTAATGTCCAAAATTTCACTAAAACCAATAAGAAAAGAATAACTTGAGGTTTTTTATGGAAAAAAATAACATGAAGGGACGAAAACGCAAAATATGTGAAAACATGTTGGTTTTTTTTCATAATAAACCCTTAAACTATCATATATTGTACCAATTTAACCATTAGTTTTATTTAATTTTCCCAGAAGTAAAACAGTAAATTAAAGTTTATTGGCTCAGCAAAACAAATAGTTAAGTGGTTAAATAAGACAAATCTTAAAGTTGGATAGTCAAAATGGTAGTTAACCCGTTTTTTGTATATATTTAGCAACTAAACTATTTTTGTACATATTCAGACACTAAAATTTATACATTTTTGGCTATTAAAATTATCATATTTTGTACACATTTAAGGATTAGTCTTAATTATTTTAAAAAAGTAAAACAATAAATTAAATTTATTGGTGAAAGAATACAAATAATGGTTAGTGGTTAAATACAATAAATATGAAATTAATTTTTAAGGAATCCAAAATTCAAAAAGTCGGTTGATGATAATCCATTAAACATGTGTTTTCTACTATTTTGGGATCCAAAAATGTGTTTTTCAAATTATTATGTTTTAAATATATCTTTTGAAAGTACAATCATTAAATAATCTTTGACCCTAAATTATATATTTTCGCCGTCCAAAGTCACATTATAATTTTGAGGATTAATATCGAAAAAACTCAATCAATTTTTTTCATTTTAGAGGGTGTTTGGATTTGCGTTTGAAAAAGTGCTGTAGCGTTTTGGAAACTAATAATCAGATAATTGCTGTAACAAAAAGTGCTGCAGGAAATGTAGTGTTTGGTTTAGCTTCTGCTGTTTGCTATCATAATTATCAAATAATCAGTTTTTAAAGTGTCTGGATTTGCGTTTTTACTTGTAAAATGACCAAATAATCACTTATGAAGCAAATAAGCTACAATTTTTAACTTATGAAAAAGTGTGGTAAGACTAACGCTAAACGCAAATAATCACTTATTAACTTATGCAATCCAAACACATTAAACTAATTATTTGCGTTATTGTAACGCAATAAGCTGATAATCTGGTTCATAACGCAAAACCAAACGCCCTCTTATTAATTAAGTTTCTAAACTTTTTTTTCCAATTGTTTAATCTCTAACTATGTTTGTCTTATTCAAAAGTATATATTTTTAATAGGCTATCAGATTAGCCAATAAAATACAACTGATAAAAAAAAAATTAGGGACTTAATTGCTAAAATATAAAAAGATTGTGAGTTTTTTACAACATTAATCAAGTGAAAAAACTAAAAAAAAAACTTGTTTGGTAACCGGTCAAAGAGGTAAAATGTACACTTTTGAATAACACAAAAATAGTTTAGGGATTTAAACAATAAGAAAAAAGTTTAGTGATTTATTCACTAAAATAAAAAAAGTTGATAGGGTTTTTTCAATATTAACATTTAATTTGATGGTCCAAGAAGTATTCTAAAAGTTTGGTTTCGAAAGTATATTTTGTAATATTACATACAATTTAATATTATTATATGAATGTTTTAAATAAAATGTTTTCTAATTATTTATTAAACGTAATATCTTTTAATAGAAAGCAAAGTACTTCTCTTATGACATCTTTACGAAGTAAAATAAAAGTGCTACTTTCATGAAAGGTAAGAAATGGTGAATTGTACCGAATGCAACAAAATCTGTGCAATATGTTATGAAACTTGTATGTTATATTAAATTGGTAAAATAAATATTGCATTTTTCAAATAAGCATATACTTTATTTTGATGGTTATATCAATATATAATTAAATTTAATTAATAATATTCATATAAATTATCAACTAATGCAAACAATTAAATTGGAAAAAGTGATTTGAAAGGTAAATGTGTGTTTTAATGATTTGATGTTACCAAATTGGGTAGGAAAATCAAAGTTGGAATCACTTGGATATATTTCGAGATCGTTTATTGAACACTATATAATAACAATAGGTCTTATTTGGGATGCCAAATTTTATAACAGATAAAAATAAATTCAAATATTTGATATGCACTTGAAAAAATCAAAAACCAATTTGGTCCAAATTCGAATTAAAATCAAACTAAATTCAAAAACGGTTTTCGGTTTAGTCTGGACCTAAACCGAATTCATAAACCAGTTTTCGAATTGAAGTTTGGTTTTGAAGATTACAACCCAAACTAAACCGAAAACCGAATTACCTTTTTTTATTTTTTTTTTCCCAAAAGAACATCATATGATACATTAATACATAATTACATAGCTGGTCCACTTTAACTCAAGCTCACAACTCATTTACAAGCCCAACTTCAATCTTCATTTCATACATCACGTTTATCACTGTGACCTAATCGGCTCATCCATTCCTTCATTTCATCCGTAAACTACTAAACCGTACGGACAAAGAAAACAGACTAAACGAAGGCGATCCTCTCCTTTCTGATTGGATGGTGGCTCTGGCAAGTGTGTGGTTTGTCCACGAGTCCTAACCCTAATCCTCAAAATCCAACGATAGAGTGAGAGGCTGGAGGTGACTCTGGAGTCAGGCAAGGCGACTGTAACAGCCCAGACCACCCCGAGACGAGATATTGTCCGCTTTGGCAAAGGTCGCACGATCACCGAGACAGGATATTGTCCGCTTTGGTCACCCCAACACGGTGCCTCGCGATTTTGTTTTCATCCCAAAACGCGTCCTGTTGGGAGAGAGTCACCTCACCCTTATAAAGATCTCTTGGTTTCTCTCACCCACCAATGTGGGATGTCACAATCCTCCCCACTTGGGGACACAGCGTACTCGCTGTGCACATTGGTCCGCTGCCGGGCTCTTTACCATTTGTAACAGCGCCAAAGCGGATAATATCTTGTCTCGGGGTGGTCTGGACTGTTACAACGACCACGGAGAAGAAAGGGCACAACAGCAGAGCCATGCATTCATTTCGTTTCTTCTTTGTAACAACGAGGTGGGTTTTTGTTTTGAAACCGTGGCAAAAAATAAATTGATGTGGAAAAGGATTGGAAGCATTCTCCATTGTTATACACTTGCTTTTTCTGTTAAATTTTTTTAAGTTATTACGTTCTTGTGTTTTTATTTTGACCGGTGAATTCCAAACTTTTTTTGTGTAATCAAGAACATCACAAATAATGTGCTGGAATAAGCTTTGAAATTTTTGTGTTGAAATCCCATTTTTCGGTTTGTAAACTGAAGCAAACCGATTTAGGATTCGGTTTTTGGTTTGGTTTGTTTTGGTTTTTGGTTTCACCTTCAAAAATTTTCAAACCGAGAAAACCGAACCAAATAACCCATAAATCGAACTAATGAACACCCCTACTTGCCCCCACTAAGATGGGACACGACTGCGTCACAGATTACCTTCAGGTTACGACAGTTGATGACCATAAGAGTAACCTGCATATAGGAACTGGTGCTACATAGTGAACATGCATATTATGTCAGAATGATTAGCACCCATTAGATTGACTTGAAAATGATAATTGATATTATTTCCTTAACCTTACAATTACAATTCAAGGTAAATAAATAGAGAGATTACATAGGACATGGGCCAAAGAGGCCAAGATACATTATGGGCTTCACCCATAATCTTAACACACCCCCGCAGTTTGAGCGGGAGGAGAACAAACGCTCAAGCTGGATCTGATTCAGTGAAGAGAGAGAGGAAGGAAGGCCCTTGGTGAAGATGTCGGCGTACTGATATCGAGATGGAACGTGAAGGACCCTTACTTCGCCAGTAGCAACTTTGTCACGCACAAAGTGGATATCAATTTCTATGTGTTTAGTGAGTTGATGTTGAACAGGATTATTTGAGAGATAGACAGCACTGATGTTATCACAGAACACAATTGTCGAGTGCCGAATTGGTGACTGAAGTTCGAGTAGAAGATTACGAAGCCAGGCCGTTTCGGCTACTGCATTTGAGACGCCGCGATATTCGGCTTCTGCACTAGATCGAGAGATAGTTTGCTGCCGCTTTGACGACCATGACAGAAGATTAGCACCCAAGAAGACGCAGTAGCCGGATGTAGAGCGCCTAGTGATGGGGCAACCAGCCCAGTCAGCATCAGAGTAAGCAATAAGCTTGTCCGTAGGGGACGAGAAGATCTGCAGTCCGTGATGAAGAGTACCTTGGACACACCAAAGAATACGTTTAAGAGCAGTGTAGTGAGGTTCCCGAGGATCATGCATATGTAAGCAAACTTGTTGAACTGCATAACAAAGATCCGGTCTGGTGAAAGTAAGGTATTGGAGAGCACCTGCAAGACTGCGATAAAGGGTAGGATCAGAGACCGGAGGTCCTTGAGGGCCGAGTTTGCTGGATGTGTCAACCAGAGTCCAACATGGGTTGCAATTCGACATATGAGCCCGTTCCAAAATTTCTGATGCATATTTGGACTGGACTGAGATAAGAAAATACCAAAAGAAGTACGGGTGGCAGAAATCCCAAGAAAATACGAAAGAGCCCCTAAATCTGTCATGGCGAATTCTTGATGAAGTAATGCAATGATCCGACCAGGAAGAGAAGTGGAGGATGCTGTAAGAATGATGTTATCGACATATAGGAGCAAGTAGGCAGTTTCACCCCCGTGCTGATATATGAATAAGGAAGAATCACATATGCTGGAAGTAAAGCCTATTTTCAAAGCATACGATGCAAAACGATTAAACCATGCCCGTGGAGCCTGTTTTAGACCATATAACGATTTCCGTAGTAAACAAACATGATCCGGTCGAGCACGATCAACAAATCCTGGAGGCTGGTGCATGTAAACCGTTTCAAATAAATGACCATGAAGAAACGCGTTTTTGACATCAAGCTGGTGAATCGGCCAATTTTTCGAAACAGAGAGGGCCAATATCGTGCGAATGGTATCTGGTTTAACAACAGGACTTAAAGTCTCATCGCAGTCAATGCCAGGCTGTTGACTGCTGCCATTAGCTACGAGACGTGCTTTGTATCGACTAAGGGAACCATCTGCATTAAACTTATGTCAGAAAAGCCAAATGGAACTAACAAAGTTCGTGTCATGCAACTGGATAACGAACTCCGAAACCTTGATATCGGCTCTTCGTCTATTGGTGACTATCTGAAAAAGGTTAAAGTTACGGTTGATCTGCTTACTAATATTGGTGAGCCGATCGCTGACAAGACTCTTGTCATGCATACCATCAATGGCCTTCGTGGAAAATACGGTAACGTAGTCACCCTCATAAGACACAGTAAACCCTTTCCATCTTTCAAAGAGGTACGATCTATGCTTCTTCTTGATGAGTCACAATCTCCTTCTAACCCTCATCCTATACCAAACTACGATACTGCCCTTGTGACCACGTCGAAGGCTCCATCATCGCCATCGCCTTCCCGCACACCCGCCTCCCCCCAGGTCTGCCGTAATTTCTCCCGCGGTTCTTGCTGTTTTTGAGCCCGTTGGCGCTATCTCCATAACCAACCTACCATGCAACCTCGCCCCTTACCCACCCCGCCGCTAAACCCCCTGCCCTCACCGCCACGACCTCCCAACTCTGTTCCCCGTTGGTCGATTCCCTATCCCTCGGCCCATCTCACTATCACCCAACCGCCGACGTACCCCATTCCCTACCACCCGCTGCCACAACCTGTAAACCAATCACCCCAGGCTACATATCTCGTCTCTGCAGAACAACCAACTATCTCCCTTAGGCATTCAGTACCATGACTCTCCACGATCTCAGTCAATCTGATTGGCATATGGACACCGGTGCTACTGCTCATATGGTCGCGGATACAGGTATTCTTCGTTACCTTGATAATCAAAATACTGTTTCCTCAGTCTTAGTTGGTAATGGCCAACCCAAACCCGTTACTAACACTGGTTATAGCTATTTGCCATCTCCTCACACACCCCTTCACCTTAATCGTGTGTTTTAGTTACTCCTAATATCATCAAAAATATATCTCTGTAGGTTTATCCAATCTTTACACATAAACAAGTAAACAAGAAAAGGATGCATATGACGACTTGGTAAGCCTATAATGACGTGCATAACATCGTACTTTACCCCTCCAGTCCTCCACTCTAATAGTCGCTCTTAGAGTCTTCCAATCTGAGGCCATGTCCTTAGTCAATTCCATAACGTTCAAGTGCAATCTCACATTATTTTTCCACTTCATCTTTGGTTTTCCTTTCCTCATTTTCCCGTCGACTGTCACAGACTCCACAATCCTAACTGCTGCCATTGCACGTCTCCTTTGAATATGCCAAAACATTCTTAACATTGCTTCTCTTAATTGGTCTTAGAGTGTGTTTGATTCGATAAGAGGAAATTGTCTTATATCTTATTACCGTTTCTTATCAATAATAGATGGTTTTAAGATTCGATACGTGATGTTAATAAGGCTATTTGTTTAATAAATTAATGTCTGATTGTACATAGTTTATTAATTTTATTAATTAAGTAATACAATAATAGATAATAAAAATCATACCATAGATTGGGTGGCATTTTTAATGAATCACACGTGTTAGGTTCAATCCATTTTCAATTCTCTCTCTTAAATGAATCACACATTCAATTCTCTCTCTCTCTCTCCAACTTTCGATATTCTCACTCCACAACTCTCTGGCTTTCTCAAAAGTACCACAATCTTCAATCTATGATCCTAACTTCAAAACTTTACCGTACTTTGATGCATATGGGTACAACACGACCTTCAATCAAAGAAGAAATATGATGTGATTCAATTTACATTTATTATACGAAACTATAGAGGTTAAAATTGAAAACAAAATCGAAGATGAACATCCCCCTCCTTTCTTTATTTGGTTAACGGCTCTCGATGTCGGAGATAACAGGGTCACCGAAAACAGCAGGTTCATGGAGTTGCTGCAGGATCGCCGAACCTGAGGGGCCAACTGTCGATCGTATTGGGGTAGAAAGCGTAGTCGTTGTTGTTGGGTGGAAGCCTGGTAAAAAGCCAAGACTCGATTGAGTTTAAGGAAAAAGAAAGTAACAATAAGAGGGGGAGGAGACACGATAAGAGACGATTCATTGTCTCATCCGATCAGAGGGTGACAAGAGTTTGGACCCTCTTATAGGAAGTAGAAATCAAACGCTCTTATCATGATTTTCTCTTACCGAATAAGACATTGCATCTGATAAGAGGTTGTTGAGATGTATCGAACACCCCCTTAGTTATCTTTACGACTCCTAATGAATTTCCCTTTTAGTTTTAACAAAATCTTCTTATCATATAAAACTGTTGTTGCAGCTCTCTGTTTTATCCATACTATATTAATGTGGAGGGAAACATTTTCTTCTACATCTCCTTCAATATGGATCACAAAACCTAGATATTTGAAGCTTTCCTTAGGTTGCAGTGCTTGTGCCCCTAAACGTATCTTTACATGGTCAACATTTTTGGTTCTTGTTAAAGTTACACCACAAATACTATGTTTTGGTAGCGCTTATCCTATGGTCTTTATATCTGAATCTTCTTCTCCATGTATTTGTTTTTGGTACGCTTATTGCTTTATTTCTCCTCATCCTCCTCAAAACAAACTTGATTTTCTCCTTGTTAATCCTCAGGTTAATCCCTCGTCATGTGTCAGGGGCTATCAATAGATCTTACTACATCCATAGTAATATAACACATACCTTTCATTATATAACATGTGAAAATATGAACCTCATTTCCTTTTGATATTCTCTTTTTTTTTTACTAGAACATATCCTCGCTCATCTTTGAAGTACCTGACATTCCTATGTCCCTTCCCCTTCTCTCCCTAGCTTTGGCTAGCTTATTGTTGGTCCCATTGAGGCTTACAATATTGTTAGTTTTAACATAGTTTTAACACAATGCAAAATTTATAGAATTGGGAAGGGGGGGGGGGGGGGGGGGGGTTAAACGTAGTTTTAACACAATGCAAAATTTTTAAAGATTAATTTGTTTATTAAATGAAAAAAACGAAGAAGAACAAGTGAAAACCTATTTTATAATATTTCAACTTTAAAGACAGATGGTACAAGGTATTTTCATAATAGCTCACTGAAATTTCTTTATTGAGAAAATTCTTAATCTTGATAATGACTTAAATATCTAAGTTTCAAAAAGTGTTTGGTATTGGTCCAAACTTGGGATTACATAGGCAGCTATGCATTTAATGTTCCCAATCATATTTTTGATGTTGACTCATTCTGATTGGTTGAAGGGGAATCATTAAATGATCAAATGACTCATTGGCCTTAAATGAGCGGACATGATACAAATATATTATTTAGATAATAATACTTTTGTATGGGTCATTCCTTTGTTGATCTTTATCGTACATGTAGCGCATAAAAGTCTTTAACAAGTTTCCTTTTAATTTGAAATGTTCCCGCTTAATATGGGTGGATATTTATTTCAAATAATTTTGGAGTCAGTGAGTTCATCTGTGAGGGATTCATTGACCAACTTTGTTCTTGACTTTAAGTAGTTGCTTGCTAATCTTCCACTTTAGCGGGTAACTCTTTCCTCGCCTTCAGACTTCGTCATCAGGAGTGTTTCTTTAAGTCTTGAGTCAAGTATAAAGGAAAATTCTTACTGACTTGATACACTTACTAAGAATTCCAAATCAAAGAGTTGGATAAGGATAACAACTCCTAAGTTACCGAAACAGACTTCAATAACTAGACTTTTTTTTTCATTTTCTAATTACAATATTGAATGAAAGGGCACTTAACACTAATATATACCATTTTCCTCTTCTTTTATGTTCAAACTCCAACACATTTCTCTATAAGTTGAGGCCTTAGCTATTGCGACTGCTTTCTTTGCTTGGGGATTTGTATCATTGTACGTCACTAATATTGAAGCGAATGATATATTAAACACAGATACACTTGAAAATTTTGATTTGTTTAATAACGGTATCCCGTGTGTTGCAAGGGGCAGTTTCTTTTACCCCTATCCGCTGACGGAATAACAGAACGACCATCAGAGGTGTTGCCTCTAGGATCTCGTAAGAGGCCACACTCCATGGACGAACCTACCATTTTAGGGTATGGGTCAAACGCCCTATTTAAAATATTTTTAGTACTACATATATTGTCAATAAAATTCCGACGCTGATAATTTTTAAAGTTTGACCCACATATCTTTATTATCTCTTATAATATTTATATATAAAAAAGTTCTTGTTAAAAAAATCTAAGAAAACATACGAACTTAATAGTTTGTTACCCATTTAACAAATAATTTGTTATCAAGTTACCAAATAATCATTTTTTAAAAGATGAAAACTCGTAGAAGACAACTGTAGTTACTATTTTATTTTTATTTGTAACGATTAATGATATTGTAGTTTTTACTTATTTGTTTTTATTTAATCAAGATGAACTAACATCTTGACCTAAATTTTCGAGATACAGAAATTTTTGAAAGTTTAAAAAACACTCGTCCTCTCATAGTATTGTTAAATTACGACCCCTATAAAAAAATCTGGATCAGCCACCGGTCTCGCAGCTCCCTTGACCCCCATATGACACATTCTTTGAAGGTTACGACACAACTTAACAAGTGTTTTTACTCTTCACTTCCACACTTATTCTGATACCAACCATAATCTATAATAGTCAAGGTAATTTTACATAGGAGTTGCACGTCTTAATCTTAATATCTAAAATTAAGAGCTGGTCTAAATATCTAAAACTGAGAGACTCTTAATTTGATTACAAACTACTCCCTCCCACTTAAAATTAAGAAGGAACTTCGGATTTGTCAACTTTTTAACTTTGAACTCAAAAACAGTCTAAATTAAGAGATATGAGACTCATAAAAGAAGATTTTAATGCAAATAAATGGAACCATAAATTAGTAATGGTTAGAACGGGAAACAATCAAAACTCATTTGAGTTGCCTACAATCCAATCCTTGCAATCATGTTGTAAACCTTTTTTTTTCGGATTTAAAGTTAATTTTAGGTTCTATTAAATTTGGTCACAATAAAGAATTAGTAACAGATAAAATTTGATGGTTTGTAAATTACAGTTGTTAACTATATTAGGGTTTATTATGAAAAAAACCAACATGTTTTCACGTTTTTTGCGTTTTCGTCCTTCCATGTTATTTTTTTTTCATAAAAAACCTTAAGTTGTTCTTTTTTTTTTTGGTTTAGTAAAATCTAAATATTAGACCCCGATTATAATTTGTGAATCAGGTTTTAAATTACTGAAAAACCGGGTTTCAATGTCCAAATTTCACTAAACCAAAAAGAAATTGAGGACTTTTATGGAAAAAAAATAATATGGAGGGACAAAAACACAAAAAACATGAAAACATGTTGGTTTTTTTTCATAATAAACTCATTATATTACTTTCAAATCATTTGAATTTTAGAATAAACAAAGCAATTCTGAAAATTTATTGTTATTTTATGATTTTATTTATTGGGTGGGTAATTCTATATGCACATCTCCTCAATTGTTAATCACACATCCGCATTCTTAATGTGAAAAAGAGATTAACTTTTAATCATTGGATCTCATGTCATTAACAAAAATCATGTGAATAAGGAGGTGTGTGATTAGTAAAAATTAAGGAGAGATGGTGTACATATAGCAATGCCCTATTGGGTTAAGTACCATTTTACTTTGGGTGTTTTTTCGATTTAGTTACTAAACTATGTTTCGCATACACATTTAGTCATTAAACATCTTTGATACTGATTTAACCACTGAAAATTGTTTCGAATTGGCCTCTAAACTATCATATTTTGCACCGATTTAACCATTAGTTTTATTCATTTAACCATTAGTAGCTAAATCGAGATAAAAAATAGTTTAGTAAGTAAATGAGACAAATTTAAAAGTTGGATGATTAAAATAATACTTAACACTTGTTTATTTTAAATGGAAAAAAAAAAGATTTATCATACGTTAACGACACAAGGCAAAGATTCTTTTTACAGGATCAAGTTATGTATACTTTTGTTTCATTTTCATCCACAACTTATATTTTTAAGGTACTTGTCAAATCAATATGTATATGAAAAGTTGTGACAAATTGGTTTCTAATGCATCTTATCAATGAAAGCAAATTTCAAAGAAAAACATGTTTTATGTGTTTAATAATGAATCCTGTAGGATTTTAAAGAATTTGTCCTGATCGTGCCAATATTTATATAATATATTAAAATAACAAATTGATAAAATTGAGGGTGTTTGGATTTACGTTTGAAAAAGTGCTGTAGCGTTTTGGAAACTAATAATCAGATAATTGTTGTAACAAAAGTGCTGCAGGAAATATAGTGTTTGGTTTAGCTTCTGCTGTTTGATATCATAATTATCAAATAATCAGTTTTTTAAAGTGTTTGGATTTGCGTTTTTACTTGTAAAATGATCAAATAATCACTTATTAAGCAAATAAGCTACAATTTTTAACTTATGAAAAAGTGTGGTAGGACAAACGCTAAACGCAAATAATCACTTATTAATGTAAGCAATCCAAACACTTTAAACCAATTATTTGCGTTATTGTAACGTAATAAGCTGATAATCACGTTTATAACGCAAAACCAAACACCCTCTAAATAGCAAACCAAACATGATGCTATGTATGCAGTAGAGATGTACACGGGTCGGTTCGGTTCGGTTAATAGTAAAAATGTGAACCATGTTTTCGGTTTTGGTTACCCGTTGGAAGGGGTACCCGCGATCGGTCTACAGGTACCCACTATATACTATAAAAAAATAGAAATTTTAATAAAAATATCTCTTTTAAATATGGATTCTCTTTAAATACGTAACTATGGTAAATCATTTGGTTAAATTTTCAAAAGTTACACTAAATGTATTTAACAAAACAATTAAAATAAAAAGTTTAATAGTAAATCTAGTATTTTATATTTTAAAATGACTAAATGAAATTACAAATAGAAACATTAACACACACACACACACACACACACACACATATATATATATATATATATATATATATATATATATATATATATATATATATATATATATTGAAGGAGGTTCCATTGAGAACTTTTATGCATCGAGGCACAAAAAAACCTCCACTAGCCCTTGGATGAAAAGAATGTGTGGGTTAGATCAAATGGCAAAGGGGTAATTAAATAGAAAAGTTTATGCATCAAGTGCACATAATGAAATTCACGGAGGGGTAAAACAGGAATTATGCAATCCTTATTTAATTATTTCACTTCCAAAATTAACAACAATAATACAAATTCAAAATACATGCATATCGTTCATCTCTTCATGCATATCGTTCATCTCTTCCAAAAATAAATCATGCATATCGTTCATCTCTTCCCAAATTAAAATACATCAAAATACAAACATGAATCATTCATATAAACATAAATCATGCATATCGTTCATCTCTTCCAAAATCAAGAGGGGGCTAAGAGAGAAGAGAGAGAGATAGAGAGAAAGAGGGAGTGATTTTAGGAAAGAAGTTAATGGTGATTTTCATACCAAATTTAGCTATTAGTTATCTTAAAAACATTTAAATTCAAAAATAAATTCCATACATTTAATATCCCCTAAATGCCCTTTGTGCACCCTTGGTAGATAGTTCGATGCACAAAAATTCTCAATGGTGCCTCGATGCACAAAAGTTCTCAATAGAACCTCAATCTCTCTCTCTCTATATATATATATATATATATATATATATATATATATATATATATATATATATATATATATATATATATATATATTCGGTTTGGTTCGGTTACCGACGGTTGCGTCGTAATATGTCTGCTTTGGTTTTTTTTTTTTTATTTTGGATCAAGCGGTTCGATTCAATTTTTCGGTTTCTTTTGAACACCTTTAATATGTACTTTAACCAATTAACATATTGGTCAAACCATTAGACTGTATTCTTGAATCTGTGAGAAATCGAAAGAAAGAGGAAGAAGACAACGAAGGAAAAGGAAAGAAGATGATGGATGTAACAACCTAGCTTTTGGCCAAATATGTAATATCTAATTTTGATCCAATAATGTAATTTTGTTAAATTATATGTTTTATAATTTAACTAAGTATGGAATGATTTAATTAAATTATATGAATGATATAAAGAATTAAAAATGATTAAACTAAAAGAGATGTAAAATACAAAAGTGTAATGGGTTAAATTGCAAATGTAACTAAGTTAAATATATATACACACTTAAATAATGGTTTAATACCATTTAATTGCAATTCAAGATTCAAACTCTCTCTCTACTCTCTCTCTACATTTTTTGGATTCTTCACAAAATTCTTCAAAGAATCCATTAATCTTGCAATTGATTAAAGATTTAATACAAAATGAGTTACAAACAACATCAAGGAACAACAATCTACAAGATTTCAAGGTAATTTCTTGATTAAAATTCGAAATATTATGAGTATTGGTTCGGTTTTATTAAAAACCGAAACCAAGAATTAAAATGTGAAAATTTCATGTTGCATGTTAGTATTAATGAATAGAAATCATGTATTTAGGTTATTAGTTGTTAAAGAAACCGAAATCAGTGGTTGGATTGTCCAAAATAATTATAAATCTGAATTTTTGTTAAAATTTGAGTTCTTGACAAAAATTATGAATTTTGGACAATCTTGATCAATTTATAATGTTTTTGTTAGGAAAAAATTGTATAAAAACAACCCAAATATGATAATATAACAATATATTGCATTGCATGTTACAGAAAATGGGTTTAGTGAATTTTAAGTAAAAATCCGTATGAATATGACATAGAACACCAAGAACATTTTCTGGGAAAATTATAAGTTATGAATCCGAATTCGGATGAGACCGAATTCGGATGGGGCACCAATTCGGGTCAGCTTAGCCCGGATGTCTCAATTCGGATGATGCATTTTAGTTGGTCCTAATTCGGGTCACATCTCGAATTCGAATTTGACCCGAATTCGGATACTTCAAATTCGGTTCTTATATACTTCGGATGGTTCAGTATGGTTTAGCCGGTCCGAATCCGGTTGACCCAATCCGGGCAAATCCGAATCCGGATGACCACCCCGGATGGTCCGAATTCAGGGGATCCGGATCCGGATGTTTCATTTTGATATTTTAAAATCACAAATAATGATATTTTATAAATACAAGACTCATGATTTTATGATAAATTATTAATAAATAAAGCAATATGATATATATATATATATATATATATATATATATATATCTTGAGAATTCAAAGAAACAAAGAAAATGAACAAAATGATTGATAAGATACCAATTATCAGAATCAGATCAGATAAAGAATTAGACCTAAAATGTTCTTGCTATGAATGATTTTGAACAGGTTCAGTTCATTTCTGAACATAGATTTAAAGATTTAAAGATATTGAAAGCGGGTCAAAGATTTGAAAAGAAAATCCAGAGCTCTGATTAAAGATAAAATCCTGAGATAAGTCAGGTGGTGGATTATAAATCTGCTTGATAAAGACCCCAGACCAGTGAGTTATAGATATTCAGCTTTACATGCGAGATTTTCGGTTGAGACATATTTTTGATGATAGATTAATTGACATTCATTTATAATCAGCTGGATTGTGACCAGTGCACACTATGGTTTGGTGATGCCCTGTGGATCATGATAGCTATTTGACTTATCATTCCACATGATTTGTACTTAATAGTTCATTTCAGATATTGCTTTGACATTATTGCTATCATGACCTTAATGACTTATGCCTTCATTATTGCTCACACATTTGATATATTGATTCAGCTTAGAAAGATTAGCATTGTCGGTCTATTGTTCTAGACCATGCTATTTCACCAGTTCTATTGAACTTGGTAATGATACTCCGATGTTCCGCCATGTTGATTTACTGGTAGCTAGCCCAGTATGTGGCTGATCCCCACCATTTAGGCGTGAGCGTGGCTTGAACATCATCCTATTATATGACTACTATGTCTCAATCATGAGTGGCTGTAGCGGCAGTCAAGATATATCACGCTAGACCCATGATCCGCTTGATAATGCATGTAATCTGAAAGTCTATATTCTCACTAAGCTTTGCTTACAGTTGCTGTTTAACCTTTTTACTAGAAAAGATAAAGGAAAGTGTAACACCCCGAAATTTGCAAAGCCATTGAATATTATTTAGTATGACATAAAAATGGTTTAACGTTGTGTTTTAACCCATTTAGTATAATTATGTCAAACCTATCTATTTGGGTATTAAATTATTTAGTTGTTGCGTTAAATAGCTTTGTACTTTAATTTCATATAAAAGATGTGTTGGGAGGGGATATTTGGTTATTTTGCAAAGTTGAGGGGTGGGATTGGCCAAAGGCCAAAAACCCACACCCTTTTTTTCCTTGAACCGTCCAACACATAGCACACACACACAATTTCAATTTTTTGTTTGGCTTGGAAGAAAAGAAGAGAGAAAAAGGGAGAGTGCTAGGGTTTGGTTTGGGTGATCAAGCTTTGCAAGATTGGAGGCTAAATCTTGGATCTTTAATCTTCATTGAAGGTATAATCATTATCTACTCCTCTCCATTTTCCTCATCTTCTCCATTTCATCTATTTGGAGAATGGAACCCAAATGGGTTTAAGTTTAGTTGTTTAGTAAAGGCTCTAAATTCTTAATATGTTGTTATATGATCAAAATGGAGCCAAAATATGTAATTACATTGGTGGTTCGTGTTAGTTTCGTTTGACATCCACCTTTGAGCTCATTTAGGGCTCATATAGAGAAATGGATGAAAGGTAGTGTTTTTAGGTTTTTGGAGCTTGAAATAAGTTCAAATATGTTTAAAAATGATTTATTAATCATTTGGGAGTAGTGGAAATTGATAGAATTCAAATCGGGGTTTCGAGTCAAAACCGCACACCAAGTGTTCGGTGAAATGCCTCAATGAGTTCTTAACCATTGTTGGGTTGAATTGAATGATTAAATATAAATTGAGTGTCTAAGCATAGCCCAAATATGTTATTTATAGCAATGGAAGTAAATAGAAGCTAGTAGGAACTCAACTGGAGTTTTGAAGGCTTAGTTCGGGTTTTGGTCGTTTGGAACCCGTTTGGAGTTCGTATGAACTCCATGAAGCAATAAAATGCTATGTTATGGTATAATGTGTTTGGAAAGTGTTCAATTGTGTTATTAAAGTGTTTACATGAGTTGGGAAACACAAAATACGTGCAAGAACTCAAAATGACGTTTTAAGGTTAAACCGCACGCCAAGTGTTCGGTGAAATGCCTCAATGAGTTTTAAAACATTTTGGGATTGTGTTTTTATGCTTTAATTTGAATGTCTAAATATGGTCCAAATATGTTTAATATGGCTATGGGATTTGTTGCAATTGAGTCCAAGCTCAATTGGAGCTCGGTGTCGTTGGTTTGAGTTTTCGGTCATTTTCGGACTCGTTCGGAGTCCGTATGAACTCCGTGGGATCATGGAATGTTATGAAATAGTTCTAATATGTTTAGAGATTTTTAAGGGACCTTAATATGCTAATTATATGGTTGGTAAAGTCCATTTCAATTGTCGGAAGCATTTATGAGAGTTTTGGAGTGTTTTGGTGCATTTTTGGGCATTTAAGGTGCAGTCAGAGGGGGCAGGAGGTTGGTAGCGGCGCGACTAACATCATGGTCGCGCCATGACCATGTTTCTGGTCCAAAAAATGATTTTGCATGGTTGGGGGTTGATGCTTGGGTCTTATACGTTCATTACGCCTCTAAATTAAGTGTTTAAAGGCGTTTTAGGGCCTTTGATCCATTCCGGAACTTATAGGGCCTCAATTGGACTTAGTACTTTCGGTTCGATGTCCCAATACTCTTAGGCCACTCTTAGGGGCTTATATTGTGTTCGAGGGCTTACGGGTGCGCGTTATGAATGCTTTTAGGTGAATCGAGTCGAAAGGAGCTTGATTGCAAGCTTTAACCATTCTTGGGGCTAATGTGACTTCGTTGGAAGGCTTGGGAATCCTATAAACCGATCACTGTGAGTTCTAGCATTAGTGTTATATAATGTTCATGTATATTGTTGTTTTGCCTCATTGAACATGTTGTTGAGCTAATTGTTGATACATTGATAATAGTAGTCTATTTGCTCTCAGTTCTTACATGTTGATTCATTGGACATATGTGAGGCACCTTGGACCTCACCACACTTGATATGCTATCATTTGATATCACCAAGAGTTGAGTTAATTGTTGATATTTGTGATAGAAGAGGCATATGTACCCTCAATTCTCACATGTATGATTATTCGGGCATATGTGAGGCACGTTGGACCTCACCATGCTGGATATGCTTTGTAGAACTATACATCACTGGACCCTATGTGGAGTTATTTGTTAATGCACTGATAGTGTTGCGTAATTGCCTTCATTTCTTTTATGAATGCTTTATTTGGGCATACGTGAGGCACCTTGGACCTCACCATACTCGATATGCTTTGAAGAGATATGACTCGTGGAATACTTTGTGGAGCCATTTGTTGACATATTAACAATTGTGTATATTTGCTTTCATTACTTCTATGAATGATTTATCTGGGGCTTATGTGAGGCCCGTTGGGCCTCTCTATATTTGATATGCTATGTTAAACTACACCCTGTTGAATACATTGAGGAGCTATGTGTTGACATATTGATAATTGTTGCATACTTGATTTCTTTTCTTCTAAGAAAGACTTGTTTGGGCTTATGTGAGGCACATTGGACCTCACTATACTTGAGGTGCTTTGTAGAGCTATACCTCGTTCAACACCTTGTGGAGCTAACTGTTGACATGTTGATAGTTGTTGCATACTTTCTTACATTCCTTCTGTAAATGATTTATTTGGGCTTGTGTGAGGCACGTTGGACCTCACCATGCTTGATATGCTCTCAAATGACCCCACCTGAATATCCATGGAAATGTTGGACTAGCTCTAAGTCTAAATTGAGCAAGACGTTGGACTAGCTCTAAGTCTAAATTGAGCAATAAAGTTGGGCTAGCTCTAAGCCTAAATTGAGCAATAATGTTGGACTAGCTCTAAGTCTAAATTGAGCAAGACGTTGGACTAGCTCTAAGTCTAAATTGAGCAATATGTTGGGCTAGCTCTAAGCCTAAATTGAGCCATAATGTTGGGCCAGCTCTAAGCCTAAATTGAGCGCTTGATCATATTGGTTATAGAACATACTCGTTGCTTATCATTGCCTGCTTGTATATCACGTATCCTTCTAATCTAGCAACTCACTCAACTTTGTTGACCCCTTTTAGTTGTTAAACCCATTTCAGGTAAAGGAAAGCATCATACAGGACCATCTTGGTAGTGGATTGGACCTTGACTAGCGGCTCCATTGTGTTCGCTTATCTTTGATAAAGCTTTGGGGCGGGGATTTAGTGGACTCCCGTTTTGGTATATGCTCGAGAATAAACTTAGCTTTTATGCATGGTTAGATAATCTGACTGTTTAACATTTGTAACCCCATCTGCTCCGATCCATGATACGCCACACTTTGCTCATTATGAGGTGACAAAGTGGGTAGTATCATGTTGATGACTTTTGAATATTGAAAATTTTAAATTTGACCACATTTCCGCAAGTATATTCTGATAATTATTGTTAATTGTTCGTGAAACATCTATTTTAGTTGGAAGGGTGTTTCAGAAAGTCACCTGCCGGACCTAGTTCATAGGTCTTACAAGAATCAAGTGAAGTTTTCATAGACCACTACTCAACAAACCCATCGGTACTGATTGGCAGATGATGAATGTGGTGGTTTGGGTAGATTTAACTTGAATGTATGATGACATGATATAGATTAGTTTTGTACCCTTTATAAGTTTAATTTCAAAACTGTAATCTGCACTAAGTCTGTATTAAACTTAATCCTAATATTTTGTACTTGTAATTTATAATTCCGCAACTTAATTACTTTATATTAGTTATGATTGATATCGTGTTGCATGATGTGAGACCTAGACTCGTGACGATTGCCCCGTAAGGGGTGGTCTTCACAGGATGGTATCAGATATCATAGTTTGAGTGAATCAAGTATTACGTGAGTAATACTTGGTCTCAAACTGAAGCAATACATATGTATCAATCATTTAGGTGGTTTGAACTGAGATAGGATGTACAGACTGTTAGGATGGGAAAAAGGGTACATAGATCTAAGTCTATAAACTGATAGTTAAATGATTTTAATTTTCAGTAAAGATGTTAGGATCAGGTGACATTCCCAACAACATGACCCCACAACAAATGTTTGAAATGGTACAATAATTATTAGCCCAACATTCAGAACAACAAAACAAGAATATGCATGAACAACTTCAGGCTAGAGATGAGGCCGAAGCAAAGAGACGCGCTCATAAGAAAAATAAACGAAAAGAAAAACAAGTCCAGAATGATGAATCTGATTCTGATAACTCGAACCCTGAAACCCAAATTGCACAGCCGAAAGGCTATAAGTTTAAAGATTTCAAAGCAAGCGGTGCCCTAAACTTTGAGGGTACAGTAAATCCAATTCAGGCGATGGATTGGATAAGCCATACTAAAGAAATCTTCAGGATTTCTGATTGCTTAGAATCAAAGAAGGTGAGTTATGCATCTGTGCTGTTCGTTGGTGTTGCCCGTGCTTGGTGGAAAACTCAGAGAAACATATATCGAGAAGAGGTAATACAAACTTTAGAGTGGGATCAGTTCCTAGACATGTTCAACGCGAAATATTGTTCTATCGATCAACGAGACAAGATGGAGGTTCAACTGATGTAGTTAACCCAAGGAACCAAATCTGTAGATGAATACGAACATGAATTCTCGCGACTCTGTGGCTACTCCTCGTATCAAGTAGCTACTGAGGAAAGGAAGATGAATAGATTCCGCGGAGGGCTTAATCCGAGATACAGACACCCGATGAGCGCAATGAAATATAAGAGTTACTTAGAGATGGTTGAAGCTGCAAGGCAGATCGAGAGGGGATATCTAGAGTACGACGATCAACTTTATGCTCCGTCAACGAACCCGACATGTCCTTCTCCTCCAAAGAAGCAAAGATTCGGCAGATTCTTCAGGCTAAACAAATCTCAGTCCCAGCAATCTCAGCAATCCCAACCGAAAGCTCAAGCCTACTCGCTTATGAACGAACCACGATTCTGCAAGAGATGCAGAAAATCACACATGGGATTGTGTAATCCAGATGACGTCACATGCTTTGCATGTAACAGAATTGGCCACAGCAGTGAAGAATGCCCCAAGCGAGGACTTGGATGTGCAAAATGCGGAAAGCGCGGACACTTCATGTATCAGTGTGGCAATGGACAACGAGGCCAATCGCAATCATCAGTTGGAGGTTCTACGATGAAAAGCTCAGCTGCAACTCCGACCGCAAGGACTCGAGCATTTCAGATAATAACAGAGGAAGCGAGAGAAACCCCTGATGTGGTTACGAGTATGTTTTTGCTAAATTCTATCCCTGCCCGTGTATTATTCGATTCCGGTGCTAGTCGTTCCTTTATATCGACTTCTTTTGCACAAAGATTATCTAAATCTCCATCGAAGCTTCCCGTAGTACTTGATAT
The DNA here is from genome assembly GCA_020465985.1 of Centrapalus pauciflorus. NCBI lineage: Eukaryota > Viridiplantae > Streptophyta > Magnoliopsida > Asterales > Asteraceae > Centrapalus > Centrapalus pauciflorus. The sequence continues at coordinate 43,843 of JAANYP010002697.1, forward strand.
TGAGACAGCCAATAACAATTATGTTATGTCTGATTCTGTGTACCGTAATTGCACTTTGCTTGTCAAAAATATCGTGTTCAACCTTGATCTTATCCCGATTCCGCTAAAAGAGTTTGATGTCATTATCGGAATGGATTGGCAAACGAATAATGAAGCTACAATTGTCTGCAACCGCCGGATCATCAGGATCAAGTCTTCAGACGGCCGAGTATTAGAGATAAAAGGCGACAAGCGAAAAGGTGCTCACTGCTTCATTTCAGTTGAAAAAGCTCGTAAATATCTGTCTAAGGGTCACGAATCTTATCTTTGTTATGTCTCATCTGAATCCGTTTCTGAAGCCAACAAGAAATCTGTGTCTGATATTCCTATCGTCTGTGAGTTCCCAGACGTAAAAACTGATGATATTTCTGGAGTGCCACCAGAACGTCAAGTCGAGTTCGGCATTGACTTAGTTCCTGGTGCGGCTCCAATCGCCAAAGCTCCCTACAGACTTGCGCCTGCAGAAATGCAGGAAATGTCAAAGCAATTGCAATATCTGTTAGAGAATGGATTTATCCGACCAAGTTCATCTCCGTGGGGTGCACCTGTCTTATTTGTTAAGAAGAAAGACGGAACTCTCCGTATGTGCATCGATTATCGCGAGTTGAACAAAGTCACTATCAAGAATAAATATCCTCTGCCTAGAATCGATGATTTATTTGACCAGCTACAAGGAGCCAGCTATTTCTCTAAAATTGATCTTCGTTCTGGGTATCATCAACTGAAAGTAAAAGATGAGGATATTCCGAAAACAGCCTTCCGAACAAGATTCGGTCATTACGAATTCCTCGTAATGCCTTTCGGTTTAACGAATGCACCAGCGGCGTTCATGGATCTCATGAATCGCGTGTGCAGACCGATGCTGGATAAGTCAGTTATCGTATTCATAGACGATATTATGATTTCTTCCAAAACGGAGGCTGATCATATTGTTCATTTGTTTCAATTAAAGAGTCACTGAGAAAAGAAAGACTCTACGCAAAATTTTCTAAGTACGAATTCTGGCTAAGACAGGTATAACCTTATATTGTCTTGAGCTATTTCTTAAAACATTCTTTGTTTCAAATAAAACTTGAAATTCTTCCTTGATCTCTTTATAGATCCAGTTCCTTGGCCATGTTATATCTGGTGAAGGTATCTCAGTTGATCCGTCTAAAGTCGAGGCTGTTCATGTGACACCCTTGCCACATTAACCATCATTACAAATCACCCAGGATTAATCAACAACATACATTACATAATGATCTGAATGCTTAAACAAGTGCAGAAGCATAAAAATACATAAATAAAATAATACAACTTTGTCAAACACTCTACGGTGCTACAAGGTTTTCAAGTCTAAATATACATACTCAAAAGTTATTACAACATCCCAAATGTATTACAACAATAATCCCATAGATCCGTTACCAAAATGAGTAGTAGATATCTTCAAACTTCAAGTAGGTGACCTAACTAGAAGGTCCGGCAGCAGATTTTCCTTTTCCTGTAAAAATACAACAACTGAGGGGTAAGCGAATGCTTAGTGAATACACAGATTTACGCATTTTATAAATCTTTATGAAGCCCACGAGAGTACACCAACGACACACGTCGTGCACTCTCCACGTACACAAAGTACGACACACATGAGCCGTCGCTCCTACGAGCCCAAAGCTCGGTATACAAACCAAGCATCTGAGACAGACATAACATCGGGGATGACTTACTGCCTACCAGAACCTCAGAGGAATCAGCTCCGGGTCATATAGCGCAGTAACATCGGAGTAACAGATGCGACCCGCCGGTCCATCGATAGATGCACAACAAATGAACGGACATGCAACAAGTACAATGTGCATCTAAATCTACGCAAGTTAGTAGAATTTCAAACAAATATGAAGCTACATGTCTCAGCAGGCAATAGCTAACATAAAGCAGATATAAACATGCGAAATCATATATACTCACAGTGGGGGTGCGTTATTAAACTTCAAGTTATCTCATTTCTCCTCGGAATTTCAACCGGACTCAAAAGTACCCCACTGTGGGTTAAACAACACCACAAGGGACCTGTTACATTCCATAAGTAGAACATATCATACATATGTTTATTATCAACTGAGAATCGAGTTTGTACAATTAAAGTACCAAGACATTCGGAATCGACATCTGAAACTCACGTTTAATTCCTCTAACTTGATGTTTTAATATTCCCAATTAACCCTTTATTAATACCATCAATCTCTTATTTAATAATGAGTCCCATCAAGTTTCACAAATTACCGTGTAAATCCTTCGGAATTGTGATTGAAAATTTATACTTTAATCTCCAATTTCTGAGATTGCCAAAATGTCCAGAATTTATCATTATGTATTATTGAATTTAAGAAGGTCCGACCGTTTCTATTTTATTTTAAAAAATCAAACCCCAACCGAGATGACTATATATATACACATATATATTCCTTTATATATATATATATATATATATATATATATATATATATATATATATATTATTGTCTCTTTTTCAATGAAAATAAAAAGGGGAATACCAGAACTTTCAAAGGTTTCGGTAATCACCATTTATAGTTTCAGTATATTGGGGTGGGTTTCAGTACATGTTGTGATAGTTTCACCATCAAAGGTTTCACTAAAAAGTTTCACCATCAAGGTTTCACTAAAAAGTTTCACCATCAAGGTTTCACCATCAAAGGTTTCACTAAAAAGTTTCTGTAATGAGTTTTTGGTACCCCAAGGTTTCGGTACATGTGTGTGAGTTTCGGTACATTACCGAAACCTTGAGAGTTTCGGTATCCAAGCAATGGTCTCGGTACATATAAAGTTTCAGTACTATAAGGTTTCAGTAGTATGGTTTCAGTACCATGTACCGAAACCTTAGAGTTTCGGTAGTAAGTTTCACTATTATGTGGGTTTCGGTAGAGGTTAATACCAAAACCTTAAAGGTTTCAGTACCCATATTCAAGGTTTCAGTACTATTCAAAAACACACAGAACCCACGATTTTAACTCCTAAAATCATACTTGTAGCTGAAATCAAGTCCTGAAATTTTGTATATAACTTCTAATACACTAGATTTACACAAACCCACAATAACTATTAACATGCATCCACATTTTTGAACCTAAAATCTTTGATTCGATTTTACATAGAAACCGAACCCAAACCTCAAAATTTAAAGAGTTTATGAAATATTTACCTCAAATTGATGCTTGTAATGTTTATAGTTCCTTCAAAACAACTTGAATCCCGATTTTCAGCCTTCAATTTGATGTTTTAGTTGTTCTTGATTTAAAGAGTTGAGAGAACCGTTCTTTTAGAGAGAAGATAGAGAAAGAAGTAATTTGCTGAAATGAAAGACTTTGAAGTCTTTTATTTCCAATTTTGGCTATTAACACCTTTAACCCCTCAACTTATCTAACTTTCATTAAATAAAGATTCCCATCTTTATTTCATCATCGTTATAATTTATAATCATCATTCTAAATATATTATACTTCGAAATTCTAAAATTTCCAAATTCCTTAAAATAGCAACCATATTATTAAATTCCATTAAATAAAGATTAAATCTTTATTTTATCCTTTCAACCACTTAATGATAATTATATTAACTTAATAAATTGGAAATTATCAACTTCTGAATAAAACAACCAACTTTTATAATTAATCCAAATACACAATCCAACATAATTTTTATTAAATTCAAAAATTTAAACTAATTAACCTCAATTACATCATTTTTAATTCTTAGGATGTTACAGTTCAAAAGTGGCAAACACCTCGCAATGCCTCTAAAATCAGAAGTTTCCTTGGATTGGCTGGTTATTACCGTCGATTCATTAAGGACTTCTCGAAGATTGTTGTGCCACTCACGATGCTAACACGAAAGAATACACCTTTTGTATGGGCTGATAAACAGCAAGAGGCATTTGAAACTTTGAAGCAGAAACTTATTCAAGCGTCAATCCTAGCCTTACCAGAAGGTAATGATGACTTTGTCGTTTATAGCGACGCATCTGGTACTGGCTTAGGTTGTGTCCTCATGCAAAGGGGAAAAGTCATTGCCTATGCTTCAAGGCAATTGAAAGACTACGAGAAAAGTGCACCAACTCATGATCTTGAGTTGGCTGCTGTTACCTTTGCTTTGAAAATCTGGCGTCGCTATCTCTATGGGACTCGGTGTCAGCTTTACACCGACCATAAAAGTCTCAAGCATCTATTTACTCAAAAGGATCTGAATATGAAACAGCGTCGGTCCTTGGAGCTTATCAAGGACTATGATTGCGAGATCCTATATCATCCTGGCAAAGCTAATGTGGTTGCGGATGCTTTGAGTAGAAAAGTGTATCCTGAAAAGTGTTGCTATGCCCTGACTCCGGTTGTATTCTCTTCCGATCTTATCAAAGACATCAAATCTGCTCAATCTGAAGCTCTGAAAGAAGAGAATCTCAGTTCTGAAAATCTTAAAGGGCAATTACAATTTATTTCTATGAATCATTTGGGACTTCAATGTCTCAAGGGAAACCGAATCTGGATTCCTAAATATGGTTCTATTCGCAACACTCTTCTATCCGAAGCCCACAAGTCCAAGTTATCTGTTCATCCTGGCAGCTCCAAGATGTATTTCAATCTAAAAGCTGATTATTGGTGGCCAGGAATGAAGAAAGACATCGGTAAAGTCGTTGAAAGCTGCAGAGTCTGTCAAATGGTTAAGGCAGAACATCAGAAACCCTTCGGGGATTTGCAACCACTACCAGCTCCTGAGTGGAAGTGGGGGCATATAACCATGGATTTTGTTATTAAGTTTCCAAAAACCAAGAGACAGCACGACTCCATCTGGGTAGTCGTGGATCGATTAACGAAGTCAACGCATTTCATACCGATGAAAGAAACATACTCCCATGATAAATTGGCACAGATGTACATCACCGAGGTTATTTCTCGTCACGGTGTGCCGAAATCTATCGTCTCCGATCGAGATAGTCGTTTTACTTCACGATTCTGGAAAGCGCTGCAAGAAAGGATGGGTACTCGAATCTCCATGAGTACAACTTATCTTCCAAATGCAGATGGCCAAAGTGAACGCACTATCTTAACTCTCGAAAATATGCTCCGTGCCTGCGTTCTTGATCTAGGTGGTAACTGGGATGACCACTTGCCTTTGGTCGAATTATCATACAACAATAGTTATCATTCCACGATCAAGATGGCTCCTTTTGAAGCTTTATACGGAAGAAAGTGCAGAACTCCCACCTGTTGGCGTGAAACAGGTGAATCGCCTATAGCAGGTCCTGCCCTTCTACAGTTGACTCATGAGAAGATTCAACTTGTCAGAAGGAACATACTTGAAGCTCAAAGCAGGCAGAAGTCTTATTATGGCAATCGGCATAGATTGATTAGTTTTGCAGTTAACGATTGGGTGATGCTGAAAGTATCCCCAATGAAAAATGTGGTCCGGTTTATAAAGCGAAACAAGCTAGCTCCGAGTTTCATTGGTCCGTTCAAGATTGTTGAAAAGGTAGGGAATCAATCTTACCTTCTTGAATTGCCAAGTGACTTAGCGGGAATACATCCTGTATTTCATGTTAGTCATCTGAGAAAGAGCTTGGCAGATGAAAGAGAGGTACTAATACCACATGTCGATCTGAAGATTGATGAAAAGCTTAGAGTGGTTGAAGAGCCAGAATGTATTCTGGACTCGAAAACCAAAAAACTTCTAAATAAAGAGATACAGATGGTGCTCGTCCAGTGGAAACACCACAAAGGTTCGCATCAGTCTTGGGAATCAAGAGATGTTATGAAAGCAACATATCCAAGTCTGTTCGAACATAGCTAACTTCGAGGACGAAGTTTGTGCGTGGTGGAGCCCATTCTGTAACAACCTAGCTTTTGGCCAAATATGTAATATCTAATTTTGATCCAATAATGTAATTTTATTAAATTATATGTTATATAATTTAATTAAGTATGAAATGATTTAATTAAATTATATGACTGATATAAAGAATTAAAAATGATTAAATTAAAAGAGATGTAAAATACAAAAGTGTAATGAGTTAAATTGCAAATGTAACTAAGTTAAATATATATATATATATATATATATATATATATATATATATATATATATATATATACTTAAATAATGGTTTAATACCATTTAATTGCAATTCAAGATTCAAACTCTCTCTCTCTACTCTCTCTCTATATTTTTCGGCTTCTTCACAAAATTCTTCAAAGAATCCATTAATCTTGCAATTGATTGAAGATTTAATACAAAAGGAGTTACAAACAACATCAATGAACAACAATCTACAAGATGTAACATCCGGCACTAAACCAGGTTAGCAACAATGACCTAATCTATATTTAATAGCCAATTCTAACCTAATCAGTGGTCATTAGAAATTAATCAAGTGATTAACAAGGTTTATTAGAAAATTCAACTCAATTAGAATCAAATTCATCGGTGCGATGAATCGGGAAATCAATTAATCCGATCAATTTACGATATGAGGGAATAATTCAACTAAGTACATAATTAAATTATGATTAGTGACACTAATCATACACTAATACAATTACTTAAACATTAATTATGCAAGACTAAAACAATTCATTAAAACAATGCATCTAAATGTATTTATGAAATTACAAGAAAAGGGAAATACAAGAATACATTTCTAAATACTTTTATACAAAAAGAAAGTAAAATACATGGAAAATACCTTCACATGACCAGCCCTCATAGTACACACACACTTGATTTTCAATTTTATATTAAGAAGACCATGCACCATCTACATCAAATCTCCTTTCTCCATTCCCTTTCATTTCACCATTCTCTTTCAATTCAACCAAGTGTGCACTCAACCTCCATTTGAAAGACCAAGACTTTTCCTATAAATAGAGAGTTTCCCTTTCATTATTTACACACCAAAATCCCTCTTTTTTCTCTCTAAAAACCGGATCCCACACACACACACACTACAAACATTTTCATTCAAGTGTTCTTGGTGAAATTCAAGTGTTCTTGGTGAAATTCAAGTGTTCTTGGTGAACTTCAAGTGTTCTTGGTTCAAATCTTGCAAGAGTTCCAACTTCTTCTCAATTTCATACTCCAAATACATCAAAGTAAGTAAATACTAACTTATTTCATCATATATTTATGTTTATATAAGTCTTGCATAATATATATAATCACCAACAACAACAAGTTTCATAAAAACTCAAGTTTATAAGTTTCTAGTTTTATTTTTAAGTTGTTTCTTTAAATGTGTTTATGAATATATGAACACATTATAAAAGTGTTAATATTATGAAAACATGTGATATATATGTGTTTTTATAACTATTATGACTTTTATACAAGTAGTCTTTGAATAAACAACAAGAATCATAAGTTGTTTCAAGTTTATAAACTACGGATTTTCGGCAGAAAATTTATATCGACTTTGAAAAATCATAACTAAATCATAACTAAATCATAACTCAACGAAATGAGTTGATTCTTGTCTCAAAAGTTAGATCTATGTCTTAACTATAGATCTGCAATTTTTCATAATTTATTATGAAGTTTAAGACCTCCAGAAATTATTTGAGAAACCGAAAGTTTGACAGCTCAAAAATGGTCAACATAGCGTTTTTAACGAGATTTTTCACCAACCTAAACAACTAGAAAAATGGCCGTTCTTGATTCTAAAAATCCTTTGTATATAGTAGTTTAATGTTCTAGAAAACCAAAGTCTAAAACATTTTGGAGCTTGGTCAAAAACAGCCTCAAAGTAGGCCGAAAAACCTCCGAAAAAGCTGGAAAATTGTATATATATATATATAAACTTGACGTTTTAAGCGCACTTTATTTATAAACTTGTAATGTTGGGTGATTTAAGACATAAAAATCTATAAATATACATATTATCATATATTAGTGATATTAAGTCCTTATCATCATTTAGGACTCGGTTAAACACCTCCGGTTTCATCACCCATCAAACAACGCACTTTTGCATTTTTGCGCGTCGTTTTGCCATCACAAGTTCGGTGAGTCTTCATAGCCCCTATTTTTCACTATCTATTGGGGTGGAAATACATGCACTGTTTTTCATATGGACATCAAAACTGTTTATTTCTTATATGTATTACATGTTCGGATTCCATCAGCCCTTATATCATGAACCGTTAATTGCATTTATTTGTAAGCGCGAGTATATTGTGGATAGATCTATTGGGAGTCATGTCCCCCATTCGTGTTAGCTCGGTTCGGCTAACAGCGAGTGCATATATATTCAACACACGGTATTACGTATGGGAATACTGCACAGGGCAAACTCATTCTAATTAAGCTTCGGTTGCATGATGGTTTATGTAATACATACACGGAATTTATGATTTTATAAATTCAACTCATCTGATAATGTCCATACAACTGGTCTTTTCGCGTAAACCTATGAGCTCACCAACAATTTTTGTTGACGTATTTTAGCATGTATTTTCAGGTAATTAAGGCAAGTATGCCTTCAGAAGTAACCACTTTCAAGCTTCCGCACTTAAGGAGTCGCATTCTTTTTCAAACCGTCGGAGATTTATTTGCATTATTTTGGATAATTTAATTATGTATTCAAATCTCTGTACCTTGCGAACTACTCTTTATTATTTACGGGTTATGTAAAACGTTTCTACCTTTTAAGGTTATATCGATGTATTTTTGAAAACGTCCATATAGTGGTCGTTCATTATGATTATGGTCACGCTTCCGCACTCGTCACGCCTCGCTGCCAACCGGGGTAGCAGGGTGTGACAGATTGGTATCAGAGCCATAGTTATAGTGAACTAGGTTGCATTAGTACCTAGACTATAACTGTTACAAAAACTAAACTTTCTTCAAGAACTGTGAACACATATATGGACCCTGATGACAATAACATGTCGAAATTCACCCCTAGGGAAAGGGTGTCACTAGCACAACGGGAGTCTATCCCAGTACCTGCCCATCAGCCAAGCCCGCCGCAGTAGTAACCAGCAAGCATAGAACAGTGGGGATGGATGCCTCACACTCTCCAAGAGTGGAGAAACGAGGAGGGGATCCAAATCCAGTTTGAAGTCAGAACACCATCTTCCTCTCAAGTGCCGACACTTACCTAGAAACCTATGTAACAAACGATGCCCCTGTTGGTGGCAAGGGCCGCCAGACACGACCTCCAATTTCGACAAAATCCACCAAGAGGTCGGTGAGATCTTTGCAAGGATTAAGTAGGAGGCAATGCAAACCACCAATAAACCTTAGGCCAACCAGAATACCCAGGCGATTTAACAAGACGGAATCGACGAATTGTGACAGCACCTAGCGGAGCACAAAGCCCACACTGCAGAACTAACCCAACGACTTAACGCTCTGGAGTACGAGGAAACCCCGGAGGCATCTCTTTATAGTATTTCTCTAGGCTTTACTATCTGATATATCTTAGGGTAAATAAGGCTTAAGAATTTATCAGAAAATATCGACCATATCATATACAAAGATTAAGTATCAAGAACTTTTATGAGGAATTAAGTTTTAACTACAACTCTGCGTAGGAAAAGATAAAGCTGTGACTATCTGCCTAAGAAATTTCAAACCCGTTGACTTATCCTCATACCCCATTAGATACCACTTATGCATTTCTACTATTTGATACTGGTGCTGATAGGAGCTTTATATCCACTAAGTTCACTAAGCAGATAAATTCCATTAAGTGCTACTTATGCTATTGAGGTTGATGACAGTGAGACGCTTAAGACAAATAATATAAGTCGAGGATGCTCCTTAGAATTAGTAGGCCGACTCTTTGAAACAGACATGATACCCATCAAACTGGGAAGTGTTTACCTGGTCATAGGCATGGATTGGCTATCGAAAATCGTGTGGAAATAGTATGCAACAAGAACACAGTTCATATACCTTTAGCCAATAAGAAGGTCCTTACTGTCCAACGCAAAGCATGAAATACCAAAGTAAGCATCATCTCTAGCATTAGGACCCTGAAGTGTGGATAGAGAGGGAGCCAAAGGGAAAGCGGCTCGAAAATATTCTTATTATTTATGGTTACCCCAAAGTTTTTCCAGAACACTTACCTGAACTCCCAACATCGAGGCAACTCAAATTCAAAAATAGGCCTAGTATCAGCTGCGAATCGTCCAACCAACTGTAGTAGCTCTTAGATAAAAGGTTTATCAAACCGAGTTCCTCGCTCTAGAGGAGCTCCAGTTTTGTTCATAAAGAAGAAGAATGGAACCTTCAGAATGTGCATCAATTACTAAGAGCTAGATAAACTAAAAGAACCGACACCCGCTCACAAGGATCAATGACTTATTTGACCAAACTCCAAGAATTAAGCTTCTGTTAGAAGATCGACCTAAGGTCTGGTTATCATCAGGTTAGAGTTCGCAAGAAAGATATTTCAAAGACAGCCTTCAGATTCCGTTTCGGTCAACATAAATTCCTATTAATGCCGTTGGGATTAACCTGTGCCCCAACGATACTCATGGACCTCATTAGGTGTGCAAACCTTATCTAGACAAATTCGTGATTGTATTCTTGAATGACTTCTTAATCTACTCACGAAACAAGGAGGAGCACGAGCAAACATTTAAGACTGATTCTAGAGTTGTTGAAGAAAGAACAACTATATGCCAAGCTTTCAAAGTTTGACTTTTGACTAAGATAGGTAAGATTTCTCAGTCACGTGATCAATAGTAAAGGAATCCAAGTTGACCCCGCCAAGATCGAGACTATCAGAAATTGGTTAACTCTTAGAACCCCCATAAAAATACGACGGTCCTTAAGACTTGCCACTTATTATAAGCAATTATCAGAAATTTCTCTAAGTTCACCAGAGCTCTAACAAAACTGACCCGAAAGGACATTAAGTATGATTGGAGCAAGGATCAGGAGATATCATTTCAGTTATTAAAGCACAAACTGTGCAGCGCGCCTATTTTGTCCATACCTAAGAGGAACGAGAAATTTATAGATTACTATGACACTTCACACAATGGGTTGATATAGAAAGATAGGTCATAGCTTATGCTTTATGAAAACTTAAGGTTCACTAGGTGATTTACACAACGCATGATCTGGATCTTGAAGCAGTAGTCTTTATCCTTGGAGACATTAGTTGTACGGTATGAAGTGTATTGTATTCACAGACCATAAGAGCCTCCAACACATCTCGAACCAGAAAGAGTCGAATACGAAGTAGTACCGTTGGATGGAACTAATAAGTAATTGTAACCGTGAAAATTCGTTATCACCTGAGGAAAACTAATGAGCTAAGCCGTTAAGAGTACAAGTGGATAAATAGTTTAGGATAAGGGCTAGTAAAAATCGATATTTCGTGAATAGAATATGATTACTCTGTTTGGTGGAATAAGAAAGCTGACTATGGATGAAGGACACAAATTAAGATATGTCGTTCACCCCGGATCCGATAAAATGTATCATGACCTTAAGGAGCTGTACGGGTGGCCTAACATGAAGGATGACATTGCCACATATGTCAACAAATTCCTAACATGCTCCAAAGTTAAGACAAACATAAGAAACCATTTGAGTATTAGTCGATCGCCTAACAAAATCCGCACATTCCTACCAATAAAGAAGAACAATAGAATGAATAAGCCAGTCCAAACGTACCTCAAGGAAGTCATCTCCGGACACGGAGTGCCTATTTAAATCATTTCGAATACGAATAGCAGATTTACATATAGGCTTTTGGCAATTATTACTACAAGCTTTGGATACAAACTTGGACATGAGTACCACTTATCACCCTCAGACCAATGGTCAGAATAATAGAACGATCCAAACCCTAGAACACACATTAAGAGCCTGTGTAATGGATACTCAATTGCCTTAGTGGAATTATTAACTACAATAGCTATCACTCGAGTATTAAAGCTGCTCCGTTTGAGGCCCTCTAGGGGCGAAAGTGTCGATCGCCGATTTGTCAGGTAGAAGTAGGAAATAGCCAAATCACTGGCCCTAAGACCATTCACAAAAGTACCCAAAAGGATAGTACAGATACAAAACTGACTAAAAGTTGCCTGCGATGGTAAGAAAGTTATGCAGATGAAAATAGAAAATCCATTGAGTTCTAATCAGGAGAACAAGTACTGATGAAAGTCTTGCCATGGAAGGGCGTGTTACGATTTGGGAAACAAGGATAATTAAACCCTCGATACATTAGCAATACAAAGTCTTAAAGGGGATTGGACTCGTAGCTTATCGTTTAGAGTTACCACCAGAGCTTAGCAGCATGCACAATACCTTCCACGTATCGAATAAGAAGAAGTGGTTGTTAGAGGAGACACTTGTTACCCCTTGGGAGAGATCCAACTAACTGATAAACTTCGCTTCATGAAAGAGCCGGTTGAAATCATGGACCGTAAGGTCAAAGGATGGAAGCACAGTTGTATACCCATCCTCAAGGTCAGATGAAATTCTAGGCATGAACACGAATTCTCTAGGGCATGCAAAGGCCAGTTAAAGAAAAGATACTCTCATATACTCTTAAATAACAATACCATTGAGGAAACAAGATAAAATTTCGGGACGAAATTCCCTTAACAGGGGGAGCCTGTAACATCCGGCACTAAACCAGGTTAGCAACAATGACCTAATCTATATTTAATAGCCAATTCTAACCTAATCAGTGGTCATTAGAAATTAATCAAGTGATTAACAAGGTTTATTAGAAAATTCAACTCAATTAGAATTAAATTCATCGGTGCGATGAATCGGGAAATCAATTAATCCGATCAATTTACGATATGAGGGAATAATTCAACTAAGTACATAATTAAATTATGATTAGTGACACTAATCATACTCTAATACAATTACTTAACATTAATTATGCAAGACTAAAACAATTCATTAAAACAATGCATCTAAATGTATTTATGAAATTACAAGAAAAGGGAAATACAAGAATACATTTCTAAATACTTTTATACAAAAAGAAAGTAAAATACATGGAAAATACCTTCACATGACCAGCCCTCATAGTACACACACACTTGATTTTCAATTTTATATTAAGAAGACCATGCACCATCTACATCAAATCTCCTTTCTCCATTCCCTTTCATTTCACCATTCTCTTTCAATTCAACCAAGTGTGCACTCAACCTCCATTTGAAAGACCAAGACTTTTCCTATAAATAGAGAGTTTCCCTTTCATTATTTACACACCAAAATCCCTCTTTTTTCTCTCTAAAAACCGGATCCCACACACACACACACTACAAACATTTTCATTCAAGTGTTCTTGGTGAAATTCAAGTGTTCTTGGTGAAATTCAAGTGTTCTTGGTGAACTTCAAGTGTTCTTGGTTCAAATCTTGCAAGAGTTCCAACTTCTTCTCAATTTCATACTCCAAATACATCAAAGTAAGTAAATACTAACTTATTTCATCATATATTTATGTTTATATAAGTCTTGCATAATATATATAATCACCAACAACAACAAGTTTCATAAAAACTCAAGTTTATAAGTTTCTAGTTTTATTTTTTTAAGTTGTTTCTTTAAATGTGTTTATGAATATATGAACACATTATAAAAGTGTTAATATTATGAAAACATGTGATATATATGTGTTTTTATAACTATTATGACTTTTATACAAGTAGTCTTTGAATAAACAACAAGAATCATAAGTTGTTTCAAGTTTATAAACTACGGATTTTCGGCAGAAAATTTATATCGACTTTGAAAAATCATAACTAAATCATAACTCAACGAAATGAGTTGATTCTTGTCTCAAAAGTTAGATCTATGTCTTAACTATAGATCTGCAATTTTTCATAATTTATTTTGAAGTTTAAGACCTCCAGAAATTATTTGAGAAACCGAAAGTTTGACAGCTCAAAAATGGTCAACATAGCGTTTTTAACGAGATTTTTCACCAACCTAAACAACTCGAAAAATGGCCGTTCTTGATTCTAAAAATCCTTTGTATATAGTAGTTTAATGTCCTAGAAAACCAAAGTCTAAAACATTTTGGAGCTTGGTCAAAAACAGCCTCAAAGTAGGCCGAAAAACCTCCGAAAAAGCTGGAAAATTGTATATATATATAAACTTGACGTTTTAAGCGCACTTTATTTATAAACTTGTAATGTTGGGTGATTTAAGACATAAAAATCTATAAATATACATATTATCATATATTAGTGATATTAAGTCCTTATCATCATTTAGGACTCGGTTAAACACCTCCGGTTTCATCACCCATCAAACAACGCACTTTTGCATTTTTGCGCGTCGTTTTGCCATCACAAGTTCGGTGAGTCTTCATAGCCCCTATTTTTCACTATCTATTGGGGTGGAAATACATGCACTGTTTTTCATATGGACATCAAAACTGTTTATTTCTTATATGTATTACATGTTCGGATTCCATCAGCCCTTATATCATGAACCGTTAATTGCATTTATTTGTAAGCGCGAGTATATTGTGGATAGATCTATTGGGAGTCATGTCCCCCATTCGTGTTAGCTCGGTTCGGCTAACAGCGAGTGCATATATATTCAACACACGGTATTACGTATGGGAATACTGCACAGGGCAAACTCATTCTAATTAAGCTTCGGTTGCATGATGGTTTATGTAATACATACACGGAATTTATGATTTTATAAATTCAACTCATCTGATAATGTCCATACAACTGGTCTTTTCGCGTAAACCTATGAGCTCACCAACAATTTTTGTTGACGTATTTTAGCATGTATTTTCAGGTAATTAAGGCAAGTATGCCTTCAGAAGTAACCACTTTCAGGCTTCCGCACTTAAGGAGTCGCATTTTTTTTCAAACCGTCGGATTTTTATTTGCATTATTTTGGATAATTTAATAATGTATTCAAATCTCTGTACCTTGCGAACTACTCTTTATTATTTACGGGTTATGTAAAACGTTTCTACCTTTTAAGGTTATATCGATGTATTTTTGAAAACGTCCATATAGTGGTCGTTCATTATGATTATGGTCACGCTTCCGCACTCGTCACGCCTCGCTGCCAACCGGGGTAGCAGGGTGTGACACAAGATTTCAAGGTAATTTCTTGATTAAAATTCGAAATATTATGAGTATTGGTTCGGTTTTATTAAAAACCGAAACCAAGAATTAAAATGTGAAAATTTCATGTTGCATGTTACTAGAAATGAATAGAAATCATGTATTTAGGTCATTAGTTGTTAAATAAACAGAAATCAGTGGTTGGATTGTCCAAAATAATTATAAATCTGAATTTTTGTTAAAATTTGAGTTCTTGACAAAAATTATGAATTTTGGACATTCTTGATCAATTTATGATGTTTTTGTAAGGAAATATTGTATAAAAACAACCCAAATATGATAATATAACAATATATTGCATTGCATGTTATAGAAAATGGGTTTAGTGAATTTTAAGTAACAATCCGTATGAATATGACATAGAACACGAAGAACATTTTATGGGAAAATTATAAGTTATGAATCCGAATTCGGATGGGGCACCAATTCGGGTCAGCTTAGCCCGTATGTCTCAATTCGGATGATGCATTTTGGTTGGTCCTAATTCGGGTCACATCTCGAATTCGAATTTGACCCGAATTCGGATACTTCAAATTCGGTTCCTATATACTTCAGATGGTTCAATATGGTTTAGCCAGTCCGAATCCGGTTGACCCAATCCGGGCAAATCCGAATCCGGATGACCAACCCGGATGGTCCGAATTTGGGGGATCCGGATCCGGATGTTTCATTTTGATATTTTAAAATCAGAAATAATGATATTTTATAAATACAAGACTCATGATTTTATGATAAATTATTAATAAATAAAGCAATATGATACATATATATATATATATATATATATATATATATATATATATATATATCTTGAGAATTCAAAGAAACAAAGAAAATGAACAAAATGATTGATAAGATATCAGTTATCAGAATCAGATCAGATAAAGAATTAGACATAAAATGTTCTTGCTATGAATGATTTTGAACAGGTTCAGTTCATTTCTGAACATAGATTTAAAGATTTAAAGATATTGAAAGCGGGTCAAAGATTTGAAAAGAAAAGCCAGAGCTCTGATTAAAGATAAAATCCTGAGATAAGTCAGGTGGTGGATTATAAATCTGCTTGATAAAGACCCCAAACCAGTGAGTTATAGATATTCAGCTTTACATGAGAGATTTCCGGTTGAGACATATTGTTGATGATAGATTACTTGACATTCATTTATAATCAGTTGGATTGTGACCAGTGCACACTATGGTTCGGTGATGCCCTGTGGATCATGATAGCTATTTGACTTATCATTCCATATGATTTGTACTTAATAGTTCATTTCAGATATTGCTTTGACATTATTGCTATCATGACCTTGATGACTTATGCCTTCATTATTGCTCACACATTTGATATATTGATTCAGCTTAGAAAGATTAGCCTTGTCGGTCTATTGTTCTAGACCATGCTATTTCACCAGTTCTATTGAACTTGGTAATGATACTCCGATGTTCCGCCATGTTGATTTACTGGTAGCTAGCCCATTATGTGGCTGATCCCCACCATTTAAGCGTGAGCGTGGCTTGAACATCATCCTATTCTATGACTACTATGTCTCAATCATGAGTGGTTGTAGCGGCAGTCAAGATATATCACGCTAGACCCATGATCCGCTTGATAATGCATGTAATCTGAAAATCTATATTCTCACTAAGCTTTGCTTACAGTTGCTGTTTAACCTTTTTACAGGAAAAGATAAAGGAAAGTCACCTGTCGGACCTAGTTCATAGGTCTTACAAGAATCAAGTGAAGTTTTCATAGACCACTACTCAACAAACCCATTGGTACTGATTGGCAGATGATGAATGTGGTGGTTTGGGTAGATTTAACTTGAATGTATGATGACATGATATAGATTAGTTTTGTACCCTTTATAAGTTTAATTTCAAAACTGTAATCTGCACTAAGTCTGTATTAAACTTTATCCTAATATTTTGTACTTGTAATTTATAATTCCGCAACTTAATTACTCTATCTTAGTTATGATTGATATCGTGTTGCATGATGTGGGACCTAGACTCGTGACGATTGCCCCGTAAGGGGTGGTCTTCACAATGGACCTATTAAACATTTTAGGACAAGTTTCCATCCTCTTCCTTTCTCGACCGCCCTAAAAAAATTGTTAGAGTGCACATATTTATTTTCGTTTCCTCTTCTTTATCCTTTTTTCCTTCTTTTTTTTTCTTGTTAAGTAGCATTCGAGAACACAACATTAAATGTGAAAACATATTGCATCATAAAAACTATTATGTGTAGATAATGGTTGGTGTGAGTACCTAAAAAATGCAGGGTACTATACACAACATTAAATGTGAAAACATCTTGCATCATAAAAACTATTCTATGTAAATAATGGTTCGCGTGAGTACCTAAAAAATGCAGAGTACTATGCATACATGTGAACACACGAGTTTTCATGTGTGAATATGCTACGAAAAAAACTATTATAGTTTTTATTTTCATATTCATGTAGACAGGCCTGACCCAATAGAGAGGGCGAAGTGGGTTTCAACCCAGGGCATATTGTTACGATTTGGGCATAAAATTTTTAGGTTAGTGTTATAAAATTAGACCCATTAAAAATCATATTTATAAAATTAGGCCCATAAGTAACAAACAGCTAGAGTAATAGGTTGCGGTTGGTAATTTGCAATTGACAAAAGCATCAGGAGAAAAGGGAATATGGATCGCAGAATTGGTTAAGACGAAATTAATGGAGTTTCAAACTACGATGGCCATGATAATGATGCGTGGGCGGAGACAACGAATCAATCATGGACGTGGAGTATTGCAATCCGTCAAACCGTGGAGATGTGGAGTGTTGCAATCGACGGATGACGATGTTTCAAACCTCGATTGCTAGTGGTATACATCAAGTTATCAACCAGACAACGAATTGATCAAACAAACGAAAGTAAATCTTCATTCTTCAAACTCTTCATCGATTTCATAGTCTTGATCAGTTGATCGATTTCAAAGTTCAATCGATTTCTATTACACTCTGTTTCACTATTTCAAAGGACTACAATATGAATACAAGTCGTGATCAATTTCAAGTCTTGTTAAACCTGTCAATCAGTTGATGGATTTCAAGTATTGGTTAACTGTTTCAATCGGTATAGCAATAACACTATGTTTGAGCATAACAATATTCTTGGAGTATTAGTATAACACTTTGTGTCTATGTTTCAATCAGTCATCAAAATATTACATCTGATTGCAGCCTTTCATCACCAATGTATTACATCTATTGGAGTATTAGTGTATTGCATCTGAATATATGATTTGCTAAAAATAAGAATTACGTCTGATTTAGCAATTTGCTGAAAATTACATCTGATTTGCTTAGGTTTTATTGAACTAATAGAGACTAAATTGGAACCTGAAAGTTCGAGCAATCTGATTTTAAACCAACAAAGGATTACAATCTGATTTCAAACCAATAGAGGCCTAAATTGCATATTTTGATCATGTTTTATCGTTCTATGCTCGAACATTATTTTACTTTACGAGTCTTATTTACTTGACTGCTTGACTTGATTCACCATGTTTCCTCGAAAACAACCATCAGGTGCTCAAAATAGAAAACATAAGAAGAAAGAAAAGGAACTAACTAGTTCATTACAAAGGTCTTTAAAGAAAATTTCTTGTATTTGTTTGTTGAATGGTTATGTATCCAAGTTGTAACATATCTTTTGATAAAGGTTGGTGTGTGGATGAGCCGCTTAGCTTGACTAGGTTTCAAACCCCTAAAATTGGTGTGTTAATTGTTTAAGTATTTTGAGTGCATTTTTTTATTCTTTCGCCCTGGGCATTAAAAACTTCAGAACCAACTCTGCACATAGATACAAATTATATAAGGTTGTTTATAAAAAAAATTTTGCACACATTCACACCTTCTAGCATCTTAAAAATCATGTTAAAGTGAAAAAAAAATCAAGTGAACTTACTTAGTGTGAACATACGTTCACAACAGTACAGTTCATGTGAACATGCATGTTTCACATAGTTTAGTGTGTGTTTATGTGTGATTTTTTGCAAGTAGCATTGTATTGATACTTTAATCATGATTATAAAAAATTCAAATAAAATTGTTTGTACATTCGTTACTCTGTAAAACTAGTGGTACTCATTTGAACCCAAATATATATTGAGGTTCAATGTAGAATCTCTCGTGAATTGGAGAATCACATGGAACCAAAAATGCATTATCTATTTACTAAGAATGCAAAATAAGGCAATATTGTAATACTGATTATTTTGATTTGAAAACTTGCGTGTGTTGCTAATATGAAAGCCAGTGTTAGCTAGACAACAAATTTCAAATTTATTGTTATGTTTTACTTGGTAAATGAGATCGGTGAAATGAAATGCCTGATTTAATTTTCTTGCTCGGGACAACTAAGAGTAAAGTTGGAGAGGTTTTATTGGTCTGTATTTAATCATAGTAGTTAACTAGTTATTAATAAAGTGTTGGTTTATGATTATAATTTAATAGAATATGTACTAGTGGTTTATTTTAAATCTAGGATCAGGCTGAGAAAGAAGGAAAAGAGACAAAAATAAGAAAAATTCAGAATTTGGGTCGCAGCCCTGTGGCTTCCCTACTCCTAGCCGCAGACTAGGCAACAGCCCTGTTACCACATTTGCTGCCAAAAATTAAATTTTATCCATATTAGAAGTTCGAGTTATACACGTCTTCTACTTCCCTTGGACGGTTTAAAGCCTATAAATAGGCAATTCAAGAGCCTCCATTCATCATTCAATCATTAGAAAGCGTGGAGAGTTGAGAGAGAGTTGTTTTCACTGTGCATGTTCTTCGTTGTGTGATCTTTTTGCACAATGAAGACAACACACGGGCAACCATCTAAGCCTCTATGCTTTCACCAAAGCTTACCAACATGAAAATCATGAATACCAACACTATTGTGAAGAACGCGATAACCGGCTAAGCGCTACACGATTACTTCCGGAGAAGACACGATGCTAAGTATTGGAAGATAAAATCATATCCTAAATTAGTTAGTCAATTAGTAATTGTATACCATGTATAGCTCCTATATAATCATATACTAAATTAGTTAGCCATGTATAGCTCCTATATTTACGTTGTAATCTGTATTTATACTTGTTTTTAATTATCATTGATATTCAAGGAGAAACATTATTCAACCCTATTATGGTATCAGCCTAACCTCGTTCCTTCTATCATTCTAATTGTTCTTCTGTTCTTCTCCAATGTCTCCCTCAACCGCTTCATCCCTCACATTAAACACTCTCATTCATATTCTTACTATTAAATTAACCTCCTCCAACTATCTTCTATGGCGGAATCAGATCAATCCATTGTTGCTTCACCAAAACTGGATGCGTTTTGTTGATGGGTCGTATCCCACTCCCTCAAAATTACTTGTCGTTGACAACAAAGAAACCCCAAACCCTGATTATCTCTCTTGGGTTGAAACCGATCAGAAGGTACTCCTCATCCTTCAAACCTCTCTCTCTCTCTCTCTCTCTCTCTCTCTCTCTCTCTCTCTCTCTCTCTCTCTGAAGAAGCCATGGCAGAATTACTCGGCCTCTCCTCTTCTCATGCCGTATAAAAGGCTCTAGAGTCCGCTTACAGTCATGACTCCATTGAGCAATCCCAAAATCTCAAGGACCCCCTTTGACATTTAAAAAAGGGTAATCATTCTATTCCTGATTTTGCTAAACAATTCAAGAGTATTTGTGATCAGCTTGCTGCCATTAGCCAACCAGTATCTGAATCCGACAAAAGCCACTGGCTTTTGTGTGGTTTAGGGCCAACTTTTAAGGCGTTCTCTACTCCTCAAAGAACTATTCTGCCAAAACCTTCGTTTCGTGATCTTGTTGCTCACGTAGAGGGTCACGAGTTATTTATTTTTGCGCTTCATGGATCCTCTCCTCCTCTGGTCGCCTTTATTGCTCGCCAATCTCAACATCCGTCCCGTGGCAGCAGTCGATCTGGAAAATCCAATTACCGAGGCTCCTTTTCTTCTCGAGGACGTGGTCGGCGACAGCCTCACTGCCAACTTTGTCGGCATGATCCACCACCTGTCCTGACTTAGCAACTTATGCACAAAAATCATCTTACTCTGTTGCAAATTTGGCTCAAGCCTTTAATGGAACCTGCAATCTTCATGAATCCAATCCAGATTGGTATGTAGACTCTGGGGCGACGGCTCACATGGCTCCATCTTCTGCATTAGTTGACTCATATGTTCCTTATCATGGAGATGATAAGGTTGCTTTTGGTAATGGTAATAAGCTTCCTATCTCTCATATTGGTACATGCACAGTTAAACCAAATCCCAAACTAGACGATGTTCTTATAGTTTCACATCTCAAAAAGAAACTTCATTCTGTGAGCAAGTTAACCATCGATTACCCAATTGATTTTCTGTTTTCTCGATCTTTTTTTGCCATTCAGGACAGGAACACTAAAATTCTCGCAATCGGAAAGCATAAGGATGGGCTATTCGTATTACATACGAGTCATCAGGCTCTAGATGCATCAGTTTCTTCTCCTATTTCAACTTCTTTTGAATCATGGCACAAACGGCTTGGACATGTTGCTTCTGATGTTATTTCAGTTTTAAATAACCGTGGATATTTGTTTCTTACTTCTATTTTACCAAGACCAAATATTTGTTCATCCCGTGCACTCTCAAAACACCATCGTTTTCCTTTTAAATTAAATGAAAAACGATCTTCACATGTTCTTGACAAAGTTCACTGCGATTTATGGGGACCCGCTCCCGTTACTTACTTCAGTTGATGGCTATTGATTCTACGCATTGTTTGTAGATGACCACTCAAGATTTTCTTGGTTTTATCCATTGAAAACAAAGTCTTTTTTTTACAAAACTTTTTACAGTTTGCTCAAACGCAATTTTCTTTTAAACTCAAAGTTTTTCAAAGTGACGGCGGCACCGAGTTTTTTTAATAATCGTGTTACCAAGTTATTTCTTGATAATGGTACTCACCATCAGATGTCTGGTCCGTACACTCTACAGCAAAACGGGCGTGTGGAACGCAAACATCACCATCTCACCGAAACATGTGAAGACCTCCCCTTACGGGGCAGTCCTCATTGTCTAGGTCCCACAAATTGCAACACGATATCAATCATAACTAAGATAGAGTAATTAAGTTGCGGAATCATGAAATACAAGTACACACATTTTAGGATAAGTTTAATACAATTTTAGTACAAGTTACAGTTTTCAGATTAAACTTATAAAGGGTACAAGACTAATCTAATACATATCATGATATAATCAAAGCAAATCTACCCAAACCACCACAAGTATTATATGCCAATCTGTACCAAAAGGACGTTTGAGTAGTGGTCTATGAAAACTTCAGCAGATCTTGAAAGACCTAAGAACTAGGCCCGACAGGTGCTTTCCCCTTATCTTTTCCTGTAAAAAGGTTAAACAACAATTATAAGCAATGCTTAGTGAGAATATAAATTTTTAGATTACATGCATTTCAACAAGCGGATCATGGGTATCTAACGTGATATATCTTGACTGCCGCTACAGCCACGCATGATTGAGACATAGTAATCATAGAGTTGGATGATGTCCAGGTCACGCTCACGCTTTTAGTGGAAGCTATCCACTCATACTGGCTAGCTACCAGCAAACATCGTGGGGGAGCATCGGAGTAATCAATACCAATTTCAATAGAACTGGTGACATAGCAAGGTCTAGAACAATAGACCGACAATGCTAATCATGCTAAGCTGAATCAATACATCAAAGATACGAGCAATGATGAAAGCATAAATAAACAAGGTCATGATAGCAATATCAACTTCTAATAATAACTGAATTGAACTTGTAAGTACAATGTATGCAAAATGGTAAGTCAAATAGCCATCATGATCCACAGGGCATCACCGAACCATGGTGAGCACATGTCACAATCCAGCTGAGCATAAACGAATGCCAAGATAAACTATCATCAACAATATGTCTCAACCGGAATCAAGCATGTAAAACTGAATATCTATAACTCACAGATTCTGGTTTATGCTGAACTGTTGTCTTATCAAGCAGATTTCTCCACCACCTGAGTTATCTCAGGATTTAATCTTTAATCTTTGTCTATCTAGACTTGGTTTTGCTTTATAGACTTTGACCCACTTTCAGTACTTTAACTTTTATTACTTTGTTCAGAATTATCTGAACCTGTCCAGAATGTTATCATTGCAAGAACATTAGCTTTTAGCTTAAAATCTTTATTTGATCTGATTCTGATAACTGATAAACTCAAATTAAATCATTTACACTTTCTTTGTTCATTTGAAGTCTCAAAAAGATATATATATATATATATATATATATATATATATATATATATATATATATATATATATATATATATATATATATATATATATATATATATATATATATATATATATATATATATATATATAAGAACATCTCATAAACTTTGTAC
>JAANYP010002698.1:0-33872 GCA_020465985.1 Centrapalus pauciflorus
CGGGTGATGAGTATATCCGCAAGTCAGAGTTGCTTGGGGTTCTTACAGAGTTTTATAGACAGGAGAGAGAGAGCAGGGACATGATACGGGACCACGTACTGGGGGTGGTCAGAATACGGGCACGGGTGCCTCTTCGTCTACATCTCAGCGAGGGGTTCATTTAAGGATTTCATGACTGGGAATCCTCCAGAGTTCAGAGGCGGGGGTGAGCCAGGGATGGCACTCGCGTGGGAGCGCGAGATCGAGTCTGCTTTTCGGGTTGCTCATGTGGACCCGAAGGACATGGTTGGGTATGCCACATATCAGTTGAGGGGTGGAGCCTCACAGTGGTGGAGATCTATAGAGTCTTCCATGTCTGATTCTCGTGCATATGCGATGTCCTGGGCTCAGTTTAAGGACATGTTTGAGATTCAGTATGCGCCTCGTGATGAGCAGAGAGAGATGGAGCGCCGCTTCCTCCATTTACAGCAGAGGGATCTGTCCGTGCAGCAGTATGTGGATCGATTTAACGAGTACTCCCAGTTTGCGCCGCAGCATGTGGATACAGAGAGGCGCAAGGCCGATACCTTTGTTGACGGTCTGAGACCAGACATTAGGGAGTTTGTGGGATTACAGGAGACGTCATCTTTCGCCAGAGCGCTGGAGTTAGCTCGCATGAGAGAGCGAGAGATCGAGAGGCAGCGAGAGCAGCCGCCTACATAGAGACAGCGTACGGGAGCCACTGAGCAGTCCAGTTATTGGCGCGAGCCGAGGGAGTAGCAGCCCGAGCAGGGGCGTCATCAGGAGCAGGGTCCGGGTTCGCAGAGAGACAGGGGCAGAGACAGAGGTAGAGATAGAGGCCGAGATGATAGATCCCGGGGACAGGGTCAGAGAGACAGTCATGCAGCTAGTCAGAGCAGTGTTGGGCAGGGGTCCCGGGCATCGGGAAGCAGAGCTGACAGTTCATCCGGAGAGCGAGATTGCCCGAGATGTCACCGCAGGCATGCTGGGCCATGTGCTAGTGATCAGTTTCGATGTTTTAGATGCGGCCAGTTCGGCCATACAGCCACAGCCTGCACAGCCCCAGAGGCATTATGCTTCCGATGTGGGAAGACGGGCCATCGCATGAGAGACTGCCCAGAGACAGCACCAGCGGTACCGGGGGCGAGCACGAGCGGTGCTAGAGCCGAGCCTTCCTCTTCTACTTCCCGCAGGGATGCAGCTCCAAGAGCCAGAGTCCGAGTGTTCCAGGCCATAGCTGAGGAGGCCAGAGATGCTCCAGATGTTGTTACGGGTACGTATATTATGAACGGCTTGCGTGCGCGGTCTTATTTGATTCTGGAGCCGACCGCTCATATGTGTCCGTGTCATTCTGTGCTTATTTTACTGTTGCTCCTACTGTATTATCTGTGCCATTGATTGTCGAGAGGGTAGACAGCAGTACCGCGCTAGTGAGCCGTGTTTATCGAGAGTGTGTACTCGAGATCGATACTCACCGATTCTTGATCGATTTACTGCCTATCGAGATCAGCAGTTTCGATGTGATCGTCGGTATGGACTGGATGACAGCCCGTCAGGCAGATATTCTTTGTGCTAAGAAGATGATCAGGATACCGATTTCTGAGACTGAGACTGTGACAATTTACGGGGAGAGGCGAAAGGGCGAGATTGGGATCATCTCGATGGTTAGAGCTCAGAGATATGTGACGAAGGGTTGCGAGACCTTCCAGGCTTATGTGATTGACGCCCAGAAGGAGAAGACGAAGGTAGGGGATGTACCTGTAGTGCGAGACTACCCTGAGGTATTCCCAGATGAGCTACATGGGCTACCGCCAGATCGCCAGGTAGAGTTCCGGATCGACCTTATCCCTGGAGCAGTGCCGATTGCGAAGACGCCTTATAGGCTGGCACCCACTGAGATGCGAGAGATGATGACTCAGCTTCAGGAGTTGTTGGATAGGGGATTTATCCGTCCGAGCTCATCACCGTGGGGAGCACCGGTGTTGTTCGTGAAGAAGAAAGACGGTACCATGCGAATGTGTATCGATTACAGAGAGCTGAATAAAGTGACAGTGAAGAATAGATATCCACTTCCGCGGATTGATGACTTATTTGATCAGCTACAGGGATCTAGCTTCTTTTCGAAGATTGATTTGCGATCTGGATATCATCAGCTGAAGGTCAGGGAAGAGGATGTGCCTAAGACATCCTTCAGGACGCGCTATGGACATTATGAGTTCTTAGTCATGCCATTCGGACTGACTAACGCACCCGCAGCCTTCATGGATTTAATGAACAGGGTGTGTAGAGCCATGTTGGATCGTTTTGTGATTGTGTTCATAGACGACATATTGATCTACTCGAGGAGCGCTGAGGAGCATGAGCAGCACTTGAGGGAGATCCTGAGCGTGCTGCAGAGAGAGAGACTCTATGCGAAATTTTCGAAGTGCGAGTTCTGGCTCCGAGAGGTGCAGTTCTTGGGCCATGTTGTGAGCAGCGAGGGCATCAAAGTGGATCCCGCGAAGATCGAGGCTGTGATGAACTGGGAGCAGCCTAAGACCGTGCCAGAGATTCGTAGTTTCCTGGGATTAGCAGGCTACTACCGACGGTTCATTCAGAATTTTTCGCGGAATGCCATGTCGTTGACGAGACTGACACGGCAGGGCGTACCATTCGAGTGGAATGACGAGCAGGAGAATGCCTTTGCTGAGTTGAGAGCTCGATTGTGTCAGGCGCCGGTGTTGGCATTACCCGAGGGCACGGATGACTTCGCTGTATATTGTGATGCATCAGGGACAGGGCTTGGCTGTGTATTGATGCAGCGTGGCAAGGTGATTGCCTACGCTTCGAGGCAGCTGAAGACATATGAGGAGAATCATACGGTCCATGATCTTGAGTTGGATGTCATAGTCTTTGCGTTAAAGATATGGCGACATTATCTATATGGGTCCCAGTTTGTAGTTTATACTGATCATAAGAGCATTCAGTGTCTTTTCAGTCAGAAGCAGTTGAACATGCGACAGAGACGCAGTTTAGAGCTTCTGAAAGATTATGACTGTGAGATACAGTATCACCCTGGGAAGGCGAACGTTGTAGCTGACGCACTGAGTCGTAAGGCGTGTGCCCAGACGGTTATCTCTCGAGCTGTGAGACTCGAGATCACCTCTACCCTGATTGACAGTCTGAGATTGGCACAGATAGAGGGTCTGCGGGAGCAGAATGTGAAGAGAGAGAGGTTGGTGGGGCAGACCGAGGCGTTGGTCAAGGATGACCGGGGTTTGTATATGTTGAGAGGTAGAGTTTGGGTTCCCAGAGTTGGGAACTTGCGACAGCTGATCCTTGACGAGTCGCATAAGTCGAGGCTATCTATTCACCCTGGGAGCACCAAGATGTATCGAGATCTCCGAGAGTTCTACTGGTGGCCGGGTATGAAAAGGGATGTGGGCCGTTATGTCGAGCAGTGTATGACGTGTTTGCGGGTTAAAAGTGAGCATCAGAAACCGCATGGCCCTCTACAGCCACTGGAGATTCCCGAGTGGAAGTGGTACCACATTACGATGGATTTCATCGTCCGACTTCCTCGTACTATGCGTGGGAACGACATGATTTGGGTCATAGTGGACCGGTTGACTAAGAGTGCGCATTTTCTTGCTGTTCGGGGCACGATCACGATGGATCAACTAGCGCGGCTGTATATTGATGAAGTAGTGTCGCGGCATGGGATCCCGAAGTCGATTACTTCTGATCGCGATACTCGATTCACCTCGCGGTTCTGGCAGAGCTTCCAGAGAGAGCTAGGTACCCGGGTTCAGCTGAGCACAGCTTACAGGCCTCAGACAGACGGGCAGACTGAGCGCACAAATCAGACACTCGAGGACATGTTGAGAGCATGTGCCATAGACTTCAAGGGTAGCTGGGATGTGCACCTCCCATTAGTAGAGTTTGCTTATAATAATAGCTACCATGCTTCGATTAAGATGGCACCGTTCGAAGCATTATATGGCCGTAAGTGTCTAACCCCCGTGTGTTGGGGTGAGGTCGGTGAGCGACCGATCAGTGGGCCTGAGCTACTTCAGGAGACGAGTGATAAATTAGCTGTGATCCGTGAGCATATGCGTGTTGCACAGAGCCGTCAGAAGTGTTATGCTGACCGCCGTACTTCAGAGCTCGAGTTCCGTGTTGGGGATCAGGTGTTGCTGAAAGTGTCTCCGTGGAAGGGTGTTATTCGATTTAGGCACCGGGGCAAATTGAGTCCGAGGTATATAGGATCGTTTGAGATCATTGCCAGGGTCAGAGATCAGGCCTACCGGTTGAGATTGCCGCCAGAATTAGCCGGTGTTCATGATACGTTCCACGTGAGCCATCTGAGAAAATGTTTAGCGAAAGAGGATCAGTATGTGCCGTTATCAGAGATATCCGTGGATGATCAGTTGAGATATGCTGAGCAGCCAGAGTTGATTACTGATCGGAAAGTAAAGAAATTGCGCAATAAGGAGATATCATTGGTACTCGTTCAATGGAGACATCATAAGGGTACCAGCGCAACTTGGGAGCCCGAGTCTGAGATGCGGAGTCGCTATCCTTTCCTGTTCCAGAGCCAGAGTTATATTCCGGGACGGAATCTTTGTAAGGGGGGAGGATTTGTAACACCCCGACTCCCGAGCAGGTACGTGTAATTATCCTATTGACTAATTATAATAGTGATTATTGCGTTGGTCCAATTGCGTCCCGTATAGTGGATTATACGTGTCGGGACGGGGAATTACGTGGATTCGGGATATAATTTTAGTGGATAAATTATAATTATGGATTCACGAGATTAAATGGGATTTATTGATATAAATAGTGGATTTTTGATATTGGGATCGGGTATCGGTGTCGAACCCGCGATATATCGGGATCCGTTTAGTTACGTATATGTATATGACGTTCTTTCTTATCCTTTCTTTTGTGTAATTAAAGAGAAAAAGGTGTATGTGTGTGAATCCCTGCTGCTGGAGCTCAGTTTGGAGCCAAATCAAGTGATTAAAGTGTTGAAAATCAGATTGAAAGCTTCTTGTTGTGTCCTTGAAGTTTTAAGGTAAGAAATCTTCCAATTGAATCTGATTTTGTGTGTTAAACATTGAGATATGTTGGGAATTGGTATATCTATGTATTAGAAGAGTTTTGGTAGCATTGGTATGAGTATTATCTGCTAGAATCGGAGTTTAGGGGTGAAATAACCCCTGGGCAGAACTGAAACAGCGAACAGGGGAACTGTCTGCGTCGTGAGCGCGACCGCGACGCGCCAAGCGCGGCCGCGATGTTCTTGGGGAGCGCGGGCCGCGATCGGGCCAGTGCGGCCGCGATCCGACTTCTGCGGGCTTGGGTCGGTTTGGGCTTTGGGGGTTCGTTGGGCTGTTTTGTGGGGTTCATTTGGGTATATTAACAGTTATGGGATAATTGGGATTAATCTGGGAGAATTAATTTGTGTACAGGGATTGCCAGAGATTGTCGCGGACCGAGTTCGGATCAATCAGTTAGGGAGATTGTACGGGGTGATCCAGGTGAGTACGCGAGACTTTTTCCAAAGACTAGTCGCTGTCTTTCGAGTCTTTTGTGTTAATATATCATATGTGAATTGTTGGGCACTGCGAGTTGCCCCTCAGGTATGATCTTTCCTTCTTTATATGTGTTATATATTTGAGATCCATTACTATGTATTGCGATGAGCATCGTGGGAGCTGTGTAGCTCTGTTTGACCCTGTGTAGGGTTCCCATATATATATATATATATATATATATATATATATATATATATATATATATATATATATATATATATATATATATATATATATATATATATATATATATATATATATATATATATGCGGTCGTCATTCCTGTTAGCCTCCACGAGCGTGGTTTGGCTCCAGGGGGAGGGATTCCCCAATTGAGATGAGTATCTCTTTCTGTATTGGATCTCTAGGGTCTCTGATTAGAGGCTGGTTGGCATGTGTTATGCCACGTAGTGTAGGGCTGCCATGTGACATGCGATATGTGATTATGTGAATTGTGCAGTGTCTAACCCTTGTGTACTCACGAGCTGCGAAGCTTACGTATTCGAGTCTGATGTGTGTATCAGGGGAACCGAAGATAGGGCCGCCAGCTCCTGAGCGAAGATAGGAGCTTGACTTGCTACGATCGGGAGATTCTGCTTTTGTATTCTGTATGTGTTCCTTGTTCTGTTGGGAAGCCTTGGGATAAGTTGTACTGGGATTGTATGTGAATATTTGGATATAGGTCGGGTTTTGTATGTAGGGTTGACTTCTGGATATCGTGATTACGTTTGGGAAATGTTTTAATTAATCAGTGTTTGTGTAAACCTTGACATTGTGATATGAATATTATATGCGTTAATGCCACCTGTGTATTGTAAATGACGTGGCTTTTAGCTGGGATTAGAGGGTGTTACATAATGTGAATGGTCAATTAAGTAATGTGAATGGTCATTTAAGTCATGTGAACGATCAATTAAGTAATGTGAATGATCAAATAATTATAGAAGATGTAAATAGTCAAATAATTATTGTAAATAATCAAATAAATATTGTGAATGATTAAATAAGTGTAAAAGAATTGTAAATAGTCAAATAATTCTTGTGAATGATCAAAGAAGTGTTGTGAATGAATAGTTAAGTAATGTGAATGATCAAATAAGTAATGTGAATGGTCATTTTATATGTATTGTGAATGATCACTGTAATTACGAAAATACCCTTCCAGCTTAAAAAAAGGGACGCGCGTGAAATTTCAATTTTTTATCACAACCATTGTTTTATTTAATCTTGTGGCTTTGGATTGGTACCCTTGGTACACTCGATTCTCATGGGTACTTTTTTGAACCCATATATATATATATATATATATATATACATATATATATATATATATATATATATATATATATATATATATATATATATATATATATATATATATATATATATATATTAAAACATAAAATATAATCGGGGTCGGGGATTAAAGTGTCTCCCATTCCGGCCCCATCCTCATTATTTAAATCGGGGATTCCTCAATCAAGGTCGAGTTACGGGTTTCCCGTTAGGTATGAGTTTTTTTTTTTTTGTCAAACCTAGAAACCGATAACCAAACCGAATTTACTTACTCTGTTTCAGCTGAACCGAATAAGATACCCACTATACAAATAAACCAAATAAGGTTCGGTTCAGTTGAACATAACCAAACTGAGGGTTTGTCAAAAATTAAAATTTTATGATGGAGCATTTATTCCATTACCTGAAATGAAATCAACATTAAATATGTTATATTTTTATGTAAATATATCATAAATAGAATATAACCAATATTTACTACTTGTAGAATATTATTGTCATTTTTTATTAATATACATTATTAGTAGTATTACGTTAATTTTATTTATACATAATTAATATTGTGAATTGATAGAAAGTTTTATATACATTAACTGAAATGAAATCATCATTAAATATGTTGTATTTTTATGTAAATATCTCTTAAATAGAATATAACCAATATTTACTACTTGTAGAATATTATAGCCAATTTTTTTATTCATGTAATTTATTAGTAGTATTAGGTTAATTTTATTTATACATAGCTAATATTGTGAATCGAAAGATAAAGTTATATTATATTATATGTGTGTGTGTCTATATATATATATATATATATATATATATATATATATATATATATATATATATATATATATATATATATATATATATATATATATACACACACACACACGTGTATATATATATATATACACAATTATTTTATTTAATAATCTTCAAAGTTTTTATTTATAAATTTATATATGCATGAATATCAAAAAATCATTAGACCAGAAAACAGCAATTGTGTAAATGGGCTTGACTCTTACGAACATTTGAGCATATTCGGCCCATTTGAAATGTTATGAAGTCCCCTTTTTGTAAACCCTAAAATGGCCCCTGTAAACAATTCATCATCCTTATATATATGGTCCAAGCTCCCTGTTACGTCTATCACTAAAAACTTCAATTCAGATCATATCTGAATGACTATGAAATCTGCAACTAGTATCTGTTACAATTTTTCATCATCAAATTCAGCAAGCCTATCTCATCGTTTTTTTCTTTCGGAGATTGAATCAGCAATCAACGATTTCGATGACCAATTGATCGTTGCGAGTGTGGGATCTGAGAAGCTCTACCAAGTTGGATCCCCTATGAATTGGGTGCAGTTAGGTGGATTTGACTACCTTCGTATACTTCTCAAGCGCTCTATGCTTGAATTCAAATCGTCTATGTTTGAAATAGATGGATTTGGGAAGGTGTACAAACGAGGAATCGTTTAAAAAGGTATTCAAATTTCTTATTTTTATTGTCGAAGTATTTTTAGTAGTATTATTTAAAGGGTTTGATGATGTGTTAGACTAGAGATACTTGAGTATTATGTTTATAACAATGAGATGATGCATGTTTATGAAAATATTATTAACGAAGTTGTTACCATGTTCATCAAGCTAATTGGATCGTCCTAGATATCGACATTGAAATAGCTGAATAATCTGGATTTGGTTTGGCTTTTTATTTTCAAGATTAAAATAGTACTTAACCCAAAATTAAAAAGGTAATGGTTTTTTCAATAGAAACATTAAAATAAAATGTGATTACATTCTTTTAACCTAAACAGCAAGTTACTGATGACTAATTTCATGGATTTAAAAAGAAAAAAATAATATAAGGACTAAATGATAAAAAATAATGTCAATGGACCAAATTGAAAAAACTATGAAACAATGATTTTTTTAAATATGAAGCCTTATTATTATAAATATATGCAACTAATGATTAATGATGATTACAGGTATGGGTGGATTAGACTATCTTCATAAAGCCGTTGATGCATCGGTACTTAATCATGTATCGTGATGTAAAGATCTCGAATGCTTTTCAATTAAAATCGTGGAGGATTTGGAAAAGTATACAAAAGATTTAAAATTCATCAACGATATATAAGTGTGATTATGACTGAAATATAGATTTTTGTTTTAAGTTGCAATATACAACAGTCATAATATTGGACTTGGATTTGCGCAAACATGTATAGTTATAATCCCGAAGGATTTGACGAAGTATACAAAAGATCTGGATCATGACTGAAATATATATGTTTTTAAGTTTTAATATGCAATACTCATAAAATTGCATTTGGATTAGACTACCTTCATACTAAAGATACCGAACATTCTTTTTAAAAATTAGGTTTCAGATTTTGGATTGTTCAAATTAGGCCCAACATGGGAGGCATACGTAGATATCTAGATCTCTAAATGGACGTGTGTGCAATTGGGGTTGTATAGTTTAAATTGCTAGAAATGATGTTTATGGTGGCTCAAAAAGAATCATTGTGGTTTGATATGGTAGGCTTAAATTAAATATGTGTGAAAATAAAGGATTTGATCAATATCACGGGAAGAATTGCTCCCAAAGTTGTAAGTGGCTTTGGTCAAGGTTAATTGTGCTTCCTCGAGGACCACGATTACAACCAGATTTACCGGAATTACAGAAGTAATATGAAGATTCTGCCTTGTATTGGGATTTCTTTGGAGACTTGTTTCATTTCTCAGCAACTCGAGAAACTCTGGTATGCACAACTTTCTCAACTTTTGTACATGTGTTTTTGCATGTTCATAAATTTTAACGCTTTTATAACTGAACGCCGTGATAGTACCAACACATAACTATTTTTATGTACACGTTTCTTTTAGATTGCAAAATTTCTAAACATTTTGTTTTTAAGTTTTGTGTATGCGAGCCTTTGCTCATTTCACCAATATTGATAATTTATGGCTTTCTTCACAATGAAACCACATGATAACAAAAACTTTGGTGGCAATGCAGCTGATTTCAAAGAGCGGATCAATGTTTTCTCGAGGCGGTAGAGAGTTTTCATTGCCACAACTGCGCTTTATGCAGTTAATGATACAATTGTGAAGTACTATCTTATTTGCATTTGTAATGCAATTAATGTATCATTGGTGAATTATAGATTTTACAACTTGTAATATTCTTTTTGTATTGGTACTAGAATAATGTTTTTTTTTTGTTAAAAGATCGCAATGCAATGGTTTATGTTGAATTAACTCTTCCTGTATTTTCTTTTTTTTTTTTCTTCAAAATTTCAATGGCTTGGGTTGGTTCACCAAATTCGTGGTGTCTTAATAGTTTCAATGTAACACCTTACTATATGAGTTTCAGATGGTGATCTTACACGATTTATTATTTCTTATTGATTTTGCTAAAATGCGTAAGAAAACACACCCGAAGGGATGGAATGTATTTGACCTATCAATAAAAAAACTTTTGGTAGTTTATTGATAGAGACAAGTATTGGATTCAAAGTTATGATCTTTAGATTATTTCGAGTCTTAACAATCTGAGCAAACCTCATTTGTGCCAGTCATGAATAGAATATCTTGGTTTTCATGAAATTTAAGTTTACGTTACCAAGTCTATATGTGGTTGGTATCTAACGTGGTGTACATTGTTCTTTATTATTTGAATAATAGGGTCTAGTGAGTTAGTTGATTGTACTCCATTGAAATCGATGAGACTAGTTATATACAAAATACTATATATTCCATACAAAATACTTAGGCCGATTCCAAAATATGAAAAACCCTGAAACCATTCAATGAACACCGATCTGAAACAGAATACTGAAAAATACTAGAAGGCGAATCTTGTATATGAACTAGTCTCTCTCAGTCCATTCTATCTTTTTGTTTTTCTTTTTTCTAGGTCACACTAAAAAGACAGAATAATCAAACATTGTATATTCAAAGTCTTGTTTAGTAGTTAAAATGTGAACTTGTTTAGTAGTTAAAATGTGAAATGTGTTTTCGGTTTTGGTTACCCGTTAGAAGGCGGTTATCTGCGGTTCGGTCTATGGTTACCCGCTATATGCTTAAAATGAAATAAAATTATAGAAATATATCTTTTAAAATATAATAAATATTTATTCGTTTTTTAGTTATTACATTTCTACTTTCTAAAAAAAATAGTTTCAGAAACCTACGTTATTAAGTTTAACTTTTTATTTAAAGAAACTGAAAACTCATTCGTAACTCAATTTGAATAAATTGAAAACCGATTTTGTAAACATCCATAATCAAAATGAGTAAACACTAAACATAAACACCACATGAAAAAAACAACACAAGACAAACAATACACGATTATAAATACGTCAAGAACAGATGTACATGAAATTCACACATAAAACACTTCAACTGAAACCCGACACAAATTACCATCCCTACTTGAACGCACCCACTTAACCATGATCACAACGCGATCACGTAAGCCATCCAATGCAATCTTAAATCCGTAAACAAGATTTATTTGTTTTTACCAAAAGAATCAATCAAATCTTATGATTTTGACAACAATCTTCAAATGTATTTATCGAAAAGTGTCATGGTTGGACCCCTTTTCCTTTCCCCACCACCATAGCATGAATCATGGGTTGCTGCCATTGACAAGATGATGATGAATACAGACCCAAGTGAAAGGAAAGAGTGATATAACCATTAAAGCAAAAGTTAAAGCAACAGGGTTTAGTGGATCAACCTTTTTTCCCCTCTTTGTGGGACATACATACAAATCTCTAGAATGGATATAGAATAATTGCAAAATAACCAAAATATAAACTCACTTATTAAATTTTCTCAAAAAAACTCACCTAATCAGAATACCCATAATTTACGTCACCATATTTACGGCCACTAATTACGTGACTTGTAATTTTTAAAAATTATTAAGGGCTAAAGTCGTACAATAGCAGTATACTTTTTAAGGTGTATCGATATAGTACGTGTACTTTTTATATTATTAATATGATACATTTACTTTTTTATTACCGGTTATTTCGTCTAGCTTTGCGCAGTTGTGGGAGAATCGTCTGTACGAACTTGTTCACCGTTAGATCTACGTGAAATTTGAGGATAAGCTTCACAACACATAGTTCTACGGTGGAGATCGTCATTGGACATTTCTATAGAGGTTTGTAGTTGTTTGAAGTTGGTTGTGCTGTGTGATTTCTCCTACCAGGTTATCGCAAGGACGAGAGAGTATTTGATGCTTCAATTATGGAAATTTGAACATTATTAAAAAGAGAAATTCCACTCTTAACAGGTATAGCCAGT
Source organism: Centrapalus pauciflorus (assembly GCA_020465985.1). Taxonomy (NCBI): domain Eukaryota; kingdom Viridiplantae; phylum Streptophyta; class Magnoliopsida; order Asterales; family Asteraceae; genus Centrapalus; species Centrapalus pauciflorus. Next base: position 12,224 of record JAANYP010002698.1, read on the forward strand.
AACCGATTACCAATGGTATCATATTGGTATGAAAAAATGTAGTACACGTATCAAATTTGAACGATTCAGAAAGTACACGCGTAATATGAATAATTAAAATAGTACACGTACCTAGGGGTGAGCTCGGTACCGTACCGAACCGAACCGGTACCGATCCCGAAAATACCGAAACCGAATTATTAGTTTTGGAAGAACCGAATACCGAACCGTATAATTTTATATGGTGCCGGTTCGGTACCGAATACCGAATTTTAGCTAATTTAATAACCGAATACCGAACTGAAAGTACCGAATACCGAATTTTAGCAAATTTAAAAACCGAATACCGAACCGAATATATTAATTCGGTACCGGTCGGTACCGGTTCGGGTTCGGGAAATGGTACCCGTTGCTCACCCCTACACGTACCATATCGATACATTTTAAAAAGTACACAACTATTCTACGGGTTTAACCCTAATTTTAATGCATTACATTACAATAAGGGGGCGTTTGGTTCGCGAATTTCCTGGGATTCACTGGTATTTGCATTTAAAATACTCTGTTTGGTTCACAGATTTCAGTAATGAAGGATTTCATAAATCCCTCCTTTGTAATTAAAAAACTCAGCCTCCCCCCTAGGATTTTAAATCCTAATTACCTTGCATTCTTCAGATTAACAAATTTTTTCTATAAGATTATGCGTATTCTTTGACAAAATCCTGACAAATGAAAATGTTGCATATTGCAAATCTTTTCAAACAATGCAAATCCCAGAGGAAAAAATCTGCAAACCAAACGCCCCCTAAGTAAAAAGTAACGTAAAATACATTACCTTTACCTTACTAAATCTATTCTTGGGAAGGAACAAAATGAGATTTGGTAACGTAAAGTATTGGTACCTTATGTGATAATTCACATTTTGTAACGAAATGTATTAAAAAATAATAAAAAGTACAAGTAACGTAAATTATAGGCCATCACATAAAAGTGGTAACATAAATGTTAGGTATTTAGGTAATGTGACTGTTTTTAGGTAAAACTTCATAAATGAGTTTTTTCGAGGTATTTTTGTAATTATCCTAACAAATATACCTTAAAAATCATTAAATTATGGCTGGACGGTGATTGATTTGAAGATAATACTTTCTGAAAAGAGAGGTATCATGTTCAAACCTCACCGTCTTTAACTTTCATCTGACCAGTTTGTCTAGCCACATGAGTTTGACATTTATCGACGAGTAATCATGTAACTTCAAAGATAAAAAGTGCTTGATAAGACTCATGTTCAATCTAGTAGTCAAACGAGGTATGGAAACCAACGGTGACTAAGGTTACCTGCTTTCCGTGAATGTGGAACCAGTCTAAGATTACAAAAGCGTTCGCCAACTCAGATGAGCTTTGACCTTTGAGAGCTACAGTAATTACAAGCTTACAGTTTTAAAAACCAGACGATTTTGACCAGCTCATGACATCAAAATTGATGTAATTTTATTAATCACAAAAATGAATTTTTTTTCAAAAAAACGTATTTATTAATAATATATCAATTTCTAAGTATTAAAAAATGTCCAACATTCGATAATACAAAAGAGAAAGTAAAAAAAAAAAAAAAACATAAATCAAACCCAAGGCAAAAAAATTGAAACATTAAGTTTTTCTTGAAACCTAGTTTTGGCATGAACAACAACCAGTATTGACCAATGTGGTTTTTTACATCAACCGAACCCGTTTCCTAACCGGTTCAACCTCCCAGGTTTGACTGTCAACTGGTCAACAAAGTTGACTCGATAAACACTTTTTTGTTACCTAAATAAACTAAAAATCGACCATAAACATTGCCCGAAAGAACGCCATGACGTCGTGGGAATCATCATAAGTACCGTACCGTTCAGAAAGAAATCCCATGCTCAAAACACACGAAATGGAAACCGATTGCTCCATTCAAAGAACTTAGTCTTGTAAACATGTCATTGTTAGAAAGAATGTCACTCAAATAAACGAACATTCGTACATCGGTTGATCAGATCTTCCAAAAGGAAATGACCGAATTCGAGTAACAACTCTCAAGACATAAGTACACAAGCCATTAACCATTAACAAATCACCAAATAAACACAAACCCACAAAGAGAAGAGACTTCAAAATTCAAATAAACCTTAAAGTCTTAAACTACAAGGGTCAAGGGTACCCCATCCATTATGACAAAAGTACCCCCACAGTTTAAAGGTAGGCTATACATCAACGTACAGTTTTCAATGCACAAGGTACAATTTGCCATCATTCATTCTTATCTTGGGTGGTGGAGGGGAAGTGTAGACCTACCATACTTATCTTTTCACAATCAAAGAGATTGGTCAAGTATTAGACTCCACTCAGAAACCTCAAAACCCCCCCAACCCCACCCCACCCCTATCCACCCCTTTAATCATTCTTTTCCTTTTATCCAAATAAAGTCAAAAAATGGAGTAAAAATGCATACATATCTCTCTGAAAATTTGAGTACAGGGGACAGTTGATGTACCCCACTCATGCAACAATTAAACATATCCAAAAACATCCAGTAGTCCCATGCCCCCACATAGGCCCCCTCAGTCAATCTTTAGTTAGTTTTTTTTAAAGCTACTACTAGCAGGTTCAAGATTTTCAACAAAATATATGTACTAGCACAATAAATCTTTGTTTTCTGTTCTTTAGACTATGAAATCTTTAATATCATGTGCCCTGTTTGGCTTCGGTTATAATAAATGCATACCTTGCTCAGAAATCTTGATTTCATGGTGTCCCAGATGAGAAAGATTCATAAAAATGAAATATTTATACACTGATAAGATGTACTACCATAACAAATTATTGCTTTCTATTCTTTAGACTGCAAAATCTTTAATAATAACACATACCCTGTTCAGGTTTGGTTATAATAAATGCATACCATGATCAGAAAATATGAATTCATGGTGTCCCAGCTGAGAAAGATTCATAAAAAAGAAATCTTCATTCACCAAAAAGCATAGAACATGAGACTTAAGCAAAAACTTCCTCAATCTTCATTTAAAAAAAGGTGCGAACTCATGAGCAAGAAACCAGTAGATACGAAAGACTGCTAGTCAGGTTACAAGTAGGGGTTCAATATGTACAACTAAAGCTACTACTACTTGCAAACTCTTGAAAACAACCCTAAATGACCAAAAGTTTTAAGCTACAGACCTGCATTTGTCAACGATCCTCCATTAGAGTTAGCCGAAGAAACCTTTGAATGCCAGCAAAACTGTAAGTTCTCATAGACGTTACTAACCACAGCCTTACGTTTCCTCATTCCCGCCTCCACGTCCATCTTTCCACCTTCGGGATTCCATATCTTCAAGTTATCAGAATCACCCACGTCGTGAGATTGAGGTTTGTTGCTGGTTTTCACAGTCGAAGGACCTAACCTCAGTGAAAGGTCACATTCATGTTCATTCTTGTTAGAGTGTTCTTCATTTGTGTATTGAGGATTAACCTCAGTTGCATCGTTTTTACTCAGGGGGTTAAGGAAATAAGGTTTTTGAATGAACCCCACTTCACCGTTTTCACAGTATGGCTCGGAAGGTGCACCAGCGTAATTAATAGTAGGACACTTTAGTTCAGTACCATTTCCATAATAAAGAGGATACACCGATGGAGCTTTAGTACTCGGTGGAGATGGAAAAGAGAACTTGTTTCTGAGACATTTATCGTTTGGAAGAACAGGGATTTGGGGTTTCAGGTTATAAGGCGGCAAATTGATGCCACGATGAGTCATGATTTGGGAATAGTGAGGAACAAAGGGAGCAACTGTCATTGGATTTTCTTGGGTTGTCATGTGAAAACTGTTCGAATTACCGAAATTAGAGTCTGGATTCTTGATGTTAAGGTAATAAGTTGATGTATTGTTCCGCTGGCTCCTTGATGTCTTCAACGGCGTGCAACCCAAATTAAGAGCAGCTAAGAAGATATTAAAAAGAAATCAACATCAACATCGATGAATTCCTAAAAAAGATCAAGCATGGTGTGGCATTTTCACTCGAATAAAGTAACTTTCGGGTAGTTTGGAAGTGCATTAGACACTTGATTATAATGATTGATATAATGCTACATAACTAGCCTCTACGATTACTCAACTAAATATTTATTTCCGAAAGTAACGATAACCAATTTGAAAACCACACATCCAAATACCCCTTTATACAACCTCTTCGAGCACAAAGGCTTCTTGAATTTCGAATATTTCAAACATTTTGCAAAAGAAAAAAAAGGTTGCTTTAGGAACTCCAAGATTATATTTATAAGACAGCCAAATGACAAATTGAACAAATGGAGAGACATGGAAACACCCATTTGAATATATGACCTAAAGTATATGTTATTTTTATAAATTTCAAATAATCAAATGTAGAAACATAATAACAAACAAACAGGGCAGCAAAACTGATTAAATTGTGAAGGAAGATACCTTCAATACAAGGCTGCAAGAAAACCCCAGTTTCAGTACTGTCATCCAACCTAATTATTGTGTTAATAGCATCATTAGCTCTATCCCAAAGGGTTTGAAGATCCATATACTCGGCCTATTTTCAACACAAGATTTAGATATTAGAATTAATAAAAAGTTGAGAAACACAAAAGTGAAATTAGATAGATTCTGTCCAAAAAGTGCCCTAAATTCCCTTTTTTTCACATTTTCCACATAAAGAATCAAAATCTCAAAATCAAACCTTTAAAAGAAAATCTTTTGGTTTGAAAACAACATATGTCATCAAAATTACCTCAGAATTGGCTTTTGAGTACATGATTTCTTCAGCTTTTAAAACAACAGTTGGAAGCTTGTCTTGCCATTCTTTGTTTTTCCTGGTTGCTGCACTATGGTTCTCATTTACAAGCCTACAGAAACACATATAATCCATAAATGTTATATATAAACATATATATATATATATATATATATATAGAGAGAGAGAGAGAGAGAGAGAGAGATTGTGTGTGTGAGAGAGAATTTTAGAGAGAGAAAAAACCTAAAGATTTCACCGATGAGAGAACCCCTCATGGGTTGATGTCTTTCACTGTGCCATGCTCTTCTAACACACTCATAAGGTCTTGGTCCTGGTCTAGGCATCTTCAAATCACACAAAAACCCTCAAAATCTCAAAAATTAAAAATTCAAATTCAAAGAAAAAGGACTAAGAAGAAAACCCCATGAACAAAATCTGATCTTTTTGACTCATTCTTTCAAGATTATGAGAAAACCACAAGAATTGAAAGGGGAAATCTAAAAAAGAAACAAAACCCAACAATCAAGATTGGTTTCCTTCACATGGGTAATCTCCCAACACCACTAAATAGATCGAAAAGAAAAGAGTCAATAAAGAAAACCCCATGAAAGAAGTCACGATTTTTTCAACTCTTTCTTACAAGATTGTGAGAAAATCAGAAGAAATGAAAAGGGGAAAATCAAGGAGAAACAAAACCCATGAAAAATAGATTGATTGTGTCACATGGGTAGCCTTTGATTTTGAAGATTGAGCAAAGAAAGCAATGTGGGTACTGAAACTGTTTCAAGAACAGTAGGGAGAGATGGAGAGGGAAGAGAGAAAGAGGGTTTTATTTTATTTCATTTTTGGTGTGTCACTTTCTTTTACTTTCTATCGCTCAATAATTTCATAGAAGGGTTTAATTCTTTTCTCAATTGAAGTAATTTTAGGGTGTCCCCCACTCATCCACATGCCTGCTTCCCAATCTCTCAAGGGTCCATGTCCTTTGTCTCTCACACAGTTACACACACTAATATAAAAATAAAAATAAAAATAAAAATAAAAAATGAGTGATGAAGAGGTAACCCTTTGTAATATCCATGACATTTGTCCCTGTCGGTGGCTTAGAAACAAACCCCAGCCTCATAACTCTCCAAAACCCTCTTTTTTTTAATAAGGAAAAAAGATTTAGAATTAAATATAAACCTCAACAGGTATTAAAAGTATAATGGGTGCGTATGACTCCCGGAATGAATGAATTGTAATTAAGTTTCAATGGTTAGTGTGTTTGTGAAATAACATAAGCATGATATTTGATGTCAACTTAAGATGTGGTTAGTTAATTATTGGATTTTAAATTCTATTATACCTTTTTTTAAGAGAATTTTATTGAGAGGATAAGAGTCTATAAAACACGAAGTATGCAATATGGAGAGATGATGATATTTAAGAACTTTACATGAGAGAAATGAGAGTTGAAAGACCAACATATTCTTCTCAACTACTAACCAGTGGCGTAGCCAGGATTGTAGTCTTGGGGGTGCCAAATAACTAATTATAAATCAATAGGTTTTGAAAAACCTGAAAATGTAACAAAATAAATATTGTTACAATTTTGTTTTTTAGAAAAATCATTTAAAATAATATCATTGGACGTTTGGCTTGCGGATTTCATGGGATTCACTGTAATTTGCATTTAAAACCTATGTTAGATTCACAGAATTAAAAACTCAGCATTTCTTAAATTATTTCCATCTTTGTTATTTAAAAACTCAGCCTCCCTTGAGATTTTAAATCTCAATTACCTTACATTATTTATCTTAGCAAATTTAATCTAAAATATAATGCAGATTCGTTGACAAAATATTGACGAATAAAAATGTTGCATAATGCAAATCATTCAACTGAACGCAAATCCGAGAGAAAAATCTGTGAATTAAACACACCCTTAATCTATGCAATATGATCAATTTGTAAAGAGGAAAAGCAAAGAATATATATATATATATATATATATATATATATATATATATATATATATATATATATATATATATATATATATATATATATATATATATAACTGGGTTCAAATGAGTACCACTAGGTTTGCGGAGTACCGGAGGTACCTCGCTTAAAACCATTTTTTTTGAAAATTTTTTTAATAATCATGTTTAAATTAATAATATAAGACTACTTGCAAAAAATCACACCCAAACACACACTATAATTATGTGAAACGTGCAAGTTCACATGAACTGCACTGTTGTGAATGTATGTTCACAGCTAAGCATGTTCACATGAATTTTTTCACATTCACATGACTTTTAAGAGACTAGAAAGTGTGAATGTGTGTAATTCTTTTACGAATAGGCTTATATTATTTGTATCTAAATTAATACGAAAAAAAAATTAAAAAAAAAAACTTTTTTTCGGAGCATGTTCACATCTAAAACCCGTGTGTTCACAGGTACTCACGGTACTCTGCATTTTTTAGGTACTCACACAAACCATTTCTCTCTCTCTCTCTCTCTCTCTCTCTCTCTCTCTCTCTCTCTCTCTCTCTCTCTCTCTCTCTCTCTTCTCTCTCTCTCTCTCTCTCTCTCTATATATATATATATATATATATATATATATATATATATATATATATATATGTATATGAAAAAGGAGGTAGGGAGGGGGGTGGCCATGGCCCACCTTCTTCCTAAGGTGGCTACGCCACTGGTACTAACTATTCTAATTAGCTATTATGTGGTTCATAACACCATGAACTTCAACATAAATCGGATGAATTCATACAGCCACATATCCACATGAAAGATAGCAATTGTACTTTGAAAAATAACTCATCAAAGAAAAAGTATTTACCTGAAAATACGACATTATTCCTATCGATCCAAAGCACATACATCGAGTACCATCACTGCCTGCCAGTTTTGCTTCTGCCTACTCGGAAGGAATGAAGGAGCTCCATGAATTAAAATATATGAGATACATATATTCTACGAAATATCCCCTTCCCACCACTTACAGATTTGTTTCCAAAAGATTATACATTTTGGGCATGACAAGAAGCAATGATCAAAGATCTCCACAATTAGCCCAAATCTTTGACATAACAATGAATGCATATCGAAACGTTTGTCCACAAGAAGTTCTCGTGTCGGAACTCTTTTACATCCAAATCTCCATATGAAGCATTTACCTTTTTGGAACTATTTTAATCCATTGTTGTCTAGAGCTTCAACAGAATCAATTGTTGATTCCTTTTCGATTAAACGCCTAACAACTGAGGTTGAGGATGATTCTCGCACATCTAGATAGCACCACGTCCTTTTCTTCCTTCTGGACATCCCAAAGCAAGTGAAGTAGATCCTCCAATTTACTTAAAGATCTTCCTCTAACGGCATTTAACGAGTCCTAACACCACGCTACTACATTCCTAGACTTTACTACTCTCTTATCCATACACACATTTTACACCCTTTCCAAATTGAACAGCCTAGGGAATAATCTATCAAGCGATAATTTCTCTTTCACTTGTCCAGCTAAAATAACGAGCTAACTTCATCTTTTATTCTCTTGCCAAATAAACCAACAAAATCAATACTAGTACCTTAAATGTTTCAACCAGTGTCAACAATATTTCTCCACATCTCGGACATTCTTTTACCTGACACTGAATAGTCAATATTCCCTTCTGGCCCTTACTTTCTCTTTATATGTAACATCCTGTTTTGGAAACTTATTACGTGGATTTCTCTTACTGGATATTTAATATATTTATAGTGTGTCGGAAATAATATCCATATTAGTAGATTATACGTGTCAGGATTGAGCTATACGTGGCACTAGGTTATTGTTTAGCAGATTAATTATATTTATGAGATTACGAGATTAAATAGATTGAATTGACATTAATATTGAAAGTACGATATCGGGTACGGATAAACGGGTATTTGGTTGCCTTAATGGATATATATATATGTGTGTGTGTGTGTGTGTGTGTGTGTGGATATTTTTGAACTACTTGGGCTTTCTTCACTCTCAAGAAAACAAAACTGAGTTTGGTTGTGTGTGTTACCTTCAACAGCAGCCAAGTATTGAGAATTAGTTGTTGGAGCCAGTGAATCGGTCATCCTTGTGACACTCTTGTCACAACAACCACCATTTACAAAACTCACAGGATTAATCATCAACATGCAATAACATAATGATCTTATAACCTAGTTTAAGTGCGGAAGCATTAAAAATACATAAAATAAAGTAGTGCAACAGTGACAAACACCCTACGGTGCTACAAGGTACCATATCTAAGTCTACATACCCAATACAATTATTACAACATCCAGAATATAATACAACATTGTCCCAAAACATGATTACCGATTAAGCAGTTTCAAATCTTCCAAATCTTCGCAAAAGACCTAACTAGAAGGCCCAGCTGTAGATTTCCCCTTTCCTGTAAAATAAAAATAAACAACTGGGGAATAAGCGGATGCTTAGTGAATACAAATATTACGCATTTTATAAATTTTTATGAAGCCCCAAGGGTAACACTGATGACAAACATCGGATACCCTCTTCGTACACCAAATACGGACCAGAGCCGCAGCCCCTTCGAGCCCAAAGCTCGGCATTAAACATACCATCTGAGACAAACGTACGATCAGGGATGACATACTACCTACCAGAACCTCGGAGGGATCAGCTCCAGGTCATATAGCGCAGTAACATCAGAGTAATCGATGCGACCCACCGGTCCATCACTAGATGCACAACAATCGAACGGACATGCAACAAGTAAGAATGTGCATCTAAATCTACGCAAGTTAGTAGAATTCCAATCAAATAATGAAGCAACAGGTCTCAGCAGGCAAAGCTAACATAAAACAGATATAAACATGCGAAATATAATGTACTCACAGTGGGTGCGTAATTAAACGTTTAACCAATATTTATTTCTCTTCGGGATTTCAACCGGATCCTCAATGTACCCCACTGTGGGTTAAACAACACCACAAGGGACCTGTTAAATCAATTGCAACAATATTTCGAGTCAAAAACCGTTTAAATCCATAAAACCAAGTTTCGTAATTTTTGTAATATATTTCCCCATTTCGGGTCTATGTCCAAATTCGAACTACAACTAAGTTTAAGCCCATCTCATGTTCACACCTTATCCTTTGAATAACTCTTGTTATTTTATGTGTTGTTTATGGGTTTCATTCAAAATATTCGAGTTTAGAGAGTGGGTTTTCAATTTTGGGCATTAAATTCGAATTTAAGGGGTTAAATTCGAACCCCCCTTCGAATTTGAGGACAAACTCGAACTCCATATGTTAAATTCGAACCCTTGTTCGAATTTGATGGCTAAACTCGAGGTCAGCATGTTAAACTCGACTATATACTCGAATCTAGTACCAAACTCGAGTTTGTTCTTGCATTTCGACTGTGTTCTTGGTATTTTCGAGTTTGTTCATCTTTACAACTTTAAAACATGCATTTCTAAGCCTAAAATCACCGATATATCATGTATTGAGTCTAATTTCGTTTCTATTATACATATACTATCATATTCTTGCAAGATTTCAAGCAAAACTAGCTCCAATTCACATAAAAATGGCGGATTCGAATTTAAGTTCTTCAAAACCGAAATAAACAAACTTAAAAGGGTCGATTCTTACCTCAATCCGTACGAAATCAAGAATCCAACTGCAGATTGTTGTAATACTCCTCGAGATCTTTCCAATAACTTATAGATCTCGATAATCGGCCGGTCGGTTTGTGAGATATCGTAGAGAGAAGTAGAGAGCGTTTCTAGAGAGAGAGTGTGTGTGTAGAGAGAGAGAGAGAGAGTAACCATAGAAAATGAAAGGCTTTAGCCTTTTATTCCCATTCTCATCATTTTGCACATTTCACCCCTCAACTTAACCGGTTCCATAAAATACTGATTTATTCTTAGTTTTATCATTACTAACTTTTATAATTTATAATACTCCATAATAATAATTTAGAGTTCTCAAATAACAACAAACTTTTAAATATCACAACTACATAATCCTTGTTCATAATTCAACTTAATTATAAAATATCCATCTAATTAGCCCAATTTCAATAAAATAAATCCGAGGATGTTACATCCTCTTCACCTTTTTCGTTCTTAACGTAACAAAGGAGAGAATTTTTTGATTTCATTGGATTTAATCATGTTAAAATTTGACACATGTTGGGAATTGGGTTATAAGCCTGTAGGGGAAATATACATATTGTTTCCTTCGAGTTTAGGTGCTGGAAATCAAGTATTCGGGGCTTGTTTTCCTTGGACAAAAGCAAAACTAAAACAGGGCACTGTAGTTCGTTTGTGATCATGGTTGTGATCCCTGGAGCGTGGCCGCGACAAGTGTAAGGAAGTTAGGGTTAAGTGTGGGCAGCGATTATGAGTGTGGCTGAGATGTGAGTGTGACCACGGTAGGCTGACCGCGACGAAGAGTACGGCCGTAATGGCCTGAACTTGATCGCGATCAGGCCAGATCTTAGTCTGCGCTTTGGGGTTTTGTTGAGTTATGTTTTGGGAGTTATATCTGTTATATTATCAATATATGAACATCCAGTGCATACCTGTTGGGATGACATAATGAGATTTGTTTTGTGTAAATAGTGGTCGTGGGGACTTGTTAGAGACGGTTGTAGCTATCCAGGTAAATACTCGAGTTCTTTTAAAAAAGGGCATGCCAAATTCTTCGAGTCTTTATGTGTTCTTATGTACTATGTTATTATGCTATGAGCACCGGGAGCCGCCAAGTAGGTATGAGATTACCTTTCTTATCTAATGAGATATGAGTGTGTGTGTGTGTGTGTGTGATGAGCTTACGAGATCATATCCAGCCAGATATGTCCGCGATGAGTTTCCATGCGAACTGAGATGTGCGATGGGTTATCGCGGGAGCCGATGTCCGCGATGAGTTTCCATGCGGACCGAGAGGCGCGAAGAGTTATCGCGTGAGCTGACTCTCCATAACCAGTCCTTTGAGCGTATGCATACGGTAATGTTTATTGTTAGGTCGCTCTTGCGCCTTATTGAGTAGTTAACCATTATTGTGTGCAGTATGTTAACCGAGGAACGACGTCCCCACAGAGTAGATATTTTTATTGAGCTACTAGATCTCATGGTCATTTCGTGATTACATCAGAGATTATGAGGTGTATCTGAGCTAATTGTATTGAGTTGCATGCTATTATGTGTTTCGTGCTTGTGTTATGTGTTATTTCTACAGAGTCTAACCCCTGCATACTCACGAGCTTTCCAACTTATGTTTTTGAGTCTAACGTGTCTCGGGGGCAAGGGGTCGAGTTAGCATCAGTTGGGGCAGAAGTATGAGCCATTTGTGGTCTTCATTGTTGGCATGATTTCCGTGATGTATTAATGAGTTCGAGTTACCTGTAGAAATCTATTAGCTCAGAGGCGAATCATGACTGTAATTATGTTTTAAATCGGCACTGTTTATTGTAATCCTATAACATAGGTATTAAGGGTGTGTCTAATACAGATAATGGAATTATAGAAAAATGACGACAGAGAATGGAAATGCAGAGAAATGAAATTGATATGGAGAAAGAGAATTGATTCATCTGTTTGGTAGACATAGAGAATTCAACTGAGAAATGTAACACAGAATCATGTATCTTGTTTGGTACAACACAAATTCAGTGGACAATTCTATAAACTTAAGTATTTGCAATCATAATATTTTTCATAACAATTCCTTATTCAAATCCAAAAAATTATAATTAGTATATATTTACATCAAACAAGCTTTACATAACACGTGTAATTTACATAACAAGTGTAATCTTTAATGATTAAAGGCTACATAGCTTCGATACATAGCTTACAATTTACAATTTACAAACAATCGTATAGGTTCTTTATATATAATAAGCTTACAATTTACAAACACGCTTTATATAGATTCTTTATTGATTAAAAACTACATAGCTTCGATACATCAAACAAGTTTTAGTCACGAGTACTTGTGGTACTTGGCTTTGAAAATTTTCACTTAAAACAAAAACATTTATATCTGCCAATAAAACCATAATTTTGTACTTGTGGACTAGATATTATAGATGAGCAAATAACTCGTTTGGCCGGAACCAGAACCGGCATCTAACCAAGTCGTGATTCTTTTGTACGGGAATCAAGTAACAATGTCAACACATTTTAAATCAACTATAATTGAACCGGTTCATAGTCACACTCCCTTTGCACATGGTTTCGGGCTCTTAGCAATATCTTTTTAGGTTGCTTCCAAATTTGGCAAGAAAAATAGACAGGGTCAAATCAGTCCACCAAGGTTTACAAAGGCATCAGATATGGCCACTGGTAGCTTGGTGCTCTATGTGCCTGTTGCAATCAAAATAGCTAAAAATAATAATGTGCATAAAGAGCCTCTCCATTGCATTTGTGAGGATAGGTGTTTACATAACTAGCAAATCATCATGATGTGAAAGTATTAAAACATGGTTTTAACTACTATTTGTTTTCTTTTTACAGAGCCATTTGCAATCATCATTTTGTGCCGCAGTTTTTCATCATGGGTACCATCAAACCAAGATCAATAGTTATTCATAAACCATCTAAAGATCCAAGTGGAATTGAACCTCCATCCTCCCATAAATGGACGCTCTTACCACTTGAGCTTATGTATCTATAAAAATGGCTAGACAAACATTTATTTTGTGTGTTTCACATTGACCAAATAATTGAATTTTGTTGACATCCAAAACATGAGTGAAACACAATTTAATGTCTTGAAAGCCTAGAGTTTTCCATGGAAAGGACAAATGAATTGTGTCAGATGGTTTGGGGGTCTTAGTTGAAAGCCTAGAGTTTTCCATCAATTTGCTAAAAGTCTTTCCCAAGTCTATGGTATGGAAGATTGTCAAACTGATTTTCAATAATCTTTTTGGCCTGTGAGTCACAAGAAGAATCATCAGAAATGCAACTAATTTAGCATAAAATGAACATAACAAATTACAAGGGGAGGGGGAACACATTTAAATGTCTTGCTTAGTTGCTTAAGAACATTTATACAAATCCCAGCTCATAAAACAGAGCTATAAGCTCATAAACAATATCTAACATGATCTAACAAGTATGTAGTTCAAACATGTGCTAGAGAAAGACAAATAAACAGAAAGTGTGTGTGTGTGTGTGTGTGTGTGAAGGGTTACCTTCGATCATGTCTATTTGAATAGTATTGGACTATTAGAGCTAATCCTCTTTAACTAATACAAACAAATATATAACGTAAATCATTTTACCTGCCAATGAATAATTTGTAATAAGTTTGATGATCAAATAAATAAAGTAGATGTTCCTTGCCTAAAACAAGATTTAAAATCATATTATTGAAAATTAGACATAAAATATATAATAGTAAGTAGCTCCAACCAGATCAGACTTGTTCCTCTAAGAACAATAAACTCCTGCCTCATCTGAATGTTCCAATTTGAATTAATGAGTAGAGATACTGTTGGTGAATTGAAATTTTTGAAGGGAGTTAATCTTAGCCATCAATGTGATTCTTATGTCATATACTCTGCTTGGTCATTTCATATACCATATTAGAAGATGGATGATGATGTTCAACAAAGCTGCAGCCCCATAAATAACACCAAAACATATTCAAAGTTATAGTAGAAAATAAAAAATCATCACCAAACCTGTAGCCACAATCCCACGATAAAAAGCTCATACCCATTCATAAATTAACAGTCACATAATTTAATATCATATTCTAGAAATTTAAGAACACAAACCTAGATCTGTTCATGTTAATTCAAGCATGAAAATGTCCAAGATACACATTTGAAAAGTAAAAAACATCAATAGATCCAAAACCAGGCTACAAACCAGCAACCAGAAAACAAATACAACATTTCAACAACACGAAACAAAGGGTTTGGAGAGGGGTAGCATAAGCCAGAGATGAAGTTAACGAAGGGGAGACAGACGAAAAGGAGAGAGAGACATAAAGATAGAGGAAAGATGGAGAGCAACCTTCTGGTCGAGAGAACGAAACACCAGCTTGAATTAACATGAACAGAGAACAAGCGATTCCTGTACAGAAGCTGATGAAGAGGAGAGAAGCATCACATCGTTGGTCGCACGCTATTCAGAAGGGGGTCGTCGGTGTGTGGAGAGGTTAGAGAGAAGCAGAGACAGGAATGAGGGGGGGGGGGGGGCGGACGCAAATGAGCAGGCATGATAGGGTTTGAGGGTTGTTGGGAGGCCATCAATTCTTCGTGTGTTTTTTTGGTGTAGAAAATTGAATTTTAATTCTCCTCATTTCTCACCATGTGGGAGATAATCAAAAATAGAGAACGAGAATTGACATAATTCTCATTTTATAACTTTCAGTGCTAAACAAACAAGGGAATTTCTTCTATTTCTATTTCTCTAGCCTCATTTCTCTGTACCAAACGCACCCTAAGAGTTTTATGCGATAATTGTCACCTATGATGATATTATGACGTGGCATTTAATGGAGATTTGAGGGTGTTACATTATATTTTGACACATAATGCATTATCTTCTTCTTTGGATCTACACCACCATTTTCCTAAGAGAGCCCAATTTAAAGCCTTGAAATTGCCTATTATACTGATGTGCCGCTAGCACACCTTGGTTTTAATATAAAATAAAGAACGAGACTAAGTAAACTGGAACTAGCAGATAAATAGGCAAGTATTACCTAACGTTTGCTAGCATAGCTTAGGTAAGTCCATGTTGTCGAACTCAGGGACAATTGGTGGATGATGATACTAACCGTCGGTTAATGGTTAGTGATGATTATAAGTGGATAATTTTGAAAAGTAAACTTAGATTCAAGAACAAAATAACAAACTTCAATAATCAATACTATTAGAACTGGAAAAACAATCTTGAAAATGGTAATCACATGGGATGTTCCCCTTAAACATTGGATGACTAAACAATACAATCGTTTGGATTAACTATTTTGTGAATTCAAGAAGTAAAACCATAAAGATCACTCAAATATGAATCAACTCCTTCAATTATACAATTAATGATAAGCAAGCAAAGATCACTCAACTACCGACCTATCACAAATTGCGATGCAAGTAATGACAATAAAATTATAAAGATCATTCAACTATAATTTCATCCCACAATCAACAATAAAAATATAAAGATCACTCAAATATATTTTTATTACCGAAAATGCAATCTGAATACTCACATATAGTTTCTTGCTATGAAAGGTGTTTATCATCTCACAAGTCAAAACACTGTCTAAATCGAGACTCGCATCAACAATATAAACGATGTTATAACCTTAATTAAATACATGCAAATTTTACCCTTTTTACTCTCACAAGTTTAAAAGACTCAATGAAACAAACACATTATTTCATTAAGAACAAATACTAGTTAAACCCAACTCACATTGTGGAAAATCAAGTATTTATGGTTAACACAATCAAGTACATAATTGAAGCTATAAATCTTCTTTCAAAGCAAGAAACAACAAAGATATTTCATCCAACAAAAATAAAATCATTCAATGATTAGGGTTTACAAATCCACATTATTACAAAACAATTACTCCATAGAAATGGAGAAATACAACTTGTTCATCATAAACATAGAAAGATTACACATAACCAAACGAGTTAGAGATGTGAAAACTCCCCTATCGATGATTTTCGGTGTTGTAGTGATGTTCCCCTCCAAGATATCTTCCCAAAATAGCCCAAAAGAGCTTCCTTCTTCTCCCAAGAGAGTATTTTTCCGTGTGTTGTGTGTAGACTTCGTCCAAGAATGAATAAATGCAAAGAAATATGAGTTTTTATAGCCAGAGGAGGGGCACGTCGTGCCTAAAAGTAGGCACACTGTGCCTATGAGTTGTCGTCCTCTAACTGGCCCAAAAATATCACTGAAATGATGGTTTTCAGGAGGGCACGTTTGGAGCTCTCGAAAACATGTCATGAAAAACGAAGTATGGTGTGCCTGGGAGGGCACGCCGAGCCTTTTCAAGGGCACGCCATGCCTATCATTTTTTTGGCCGAAACTCAAAACATGAAAGTTGTAGCCCCATGTTTCCTCTTCTTCTGGACTTTTGAATCGCTAGAATCCGAGTTCGTATGTGAGAGATATGACCAAAATACGAAACAAACGCATGACAACCAATTTCTTTCATTTCTTCCTGAACCTAGCCAAAACAAGAGACGAACAATAAATATACGTTTAACCATAACAACCATCAAATCCATGCAGATATTATACATAAAAGTCCATGGATATTGCCAATAAATATACATATAATTGGCGATCATATACATTGTTCGGAAATCACTGATTACTTTACTAGTTTACTCATAAATTTTATAGAATTTAAATACAGTGTCTGTTTGTTTGTGTTAGAATATATGCATGTCAAGATAATATCACAAATGTATCATAACTAACGTCATATAACACTAGAGAGTCACACCGTTAAGCACAACTAAGCATAGTGAACGAACAAATATATAATGTTGGACATTATTTATGCGTAAAATTGATATTAGATATCATTGTCGAGGTTAAATTATTTATTGGATAATTAGTTGTCAAATCTCAAAGTACAGGGATTAACGTGCAACATGTGAAGTTATACGAGTTTATTATCATTGGATGACGATTGAATAATTATCTAGTTATTTGATTATTATTATTAGATAATAGTTAAATATGCATTTATTCAAATGATAATATTTTTGATAGTTATGGGATAAATATACTGATAATATTAAGATAAATGAGAAGAAAATTATAAGTTTTTCCCGTTAGGCCATCAAGGCCGAAAATTACAACACACACATAAGTGTGTTTCTCTCGTTCCTTGTTCTTCGTGAAAACTATTTGGCGAACACCTGATCACGTCATCACCGGTGGATACGGATAGCATCTGTTTAACTCGTTCTTTTTCAAGTAATCTACGAGGTACAATTTCTTTCTTGCATTTTGTTATCTTATCATATGTTGTTATTGATGTGGTCCTTATTGTGTTCGTTGTTTTTGTTATTTCGTTGCCTAATGTTTATATTGAAAAATCCTTACAAATCCCAACAGTGGTATCAGAGTCACGTCAATGAACAAATTGATAGATCTTTTCATTTAAAAAATATCCACGTTCTTAAAAGTTTGATTATTAATAATTAAAAGTGTTTTAAACAATTATATTTGACGGCTAAATTGTTTAGGGCTTTGTGATTTGGCTTGGAGAAAATTGACGGAGAGTTTGGAACCCATTGGTGATCTCGGCCAATGTGTGGATTTTTGAAATCCATATGGTTTCAAACCCTAGTTCAATTTGATCATTAGTGTTTAAATGTTTAAAATGTTTAATTAATTAAAAATTCGAGAATCAAGCAAATTGGGAATTCAGGCTTGGAGTTTTTAGGTAAGGATTTTGAACCCCCATGACCTTTTCGACCTCTTGATGATTTTTGAACCATATTACGGTTAATCTTAATCCCTCAAGTTGTTTAATATTTGGTAAACTTGAAATTTAGAATGAATTGTATCAAATTCCTATGAAAATATCAAAAGTAGTTTGAATATGATATGAATCAATTGTGGATTGAGAAACCATATATGTTTCAGCTATGGATGTTGATATTAAAACTCCATAACTTTTTCCCACAAGTAGGTTATTTCTAATATTCGTTCGGTAAAAGACTAATCGGAATACCAGAATCTAAAATAAATCAAAGAAGTTGATTTTGGCCTTAATTAATTTGGGCCGTATGTAGGGTTTAAAAACCTTATGTAATCCAGCCACTAAGGGGTTAGAAACTTAGAATTCAACTGTATGTCGGTTGGTAGTTGCTTTCTCAATTCATATTTTTTATTAGTTTACTGTTTAAATAAACTGAGTCTAACCGAAGGCTTTATCTGGTTTTATGAGAAATTGATCATGGATGATATGTGAGATCACAAACTTTAGGCATGATGGCTTATCCTAGTTAAGACCATGGTAAAATTTTATTCGACTTAATTTAATTTACACATTATATTCTTAAATTCTATCGAGGCGTTATCAGAATCAAAAGTGGTTTTATTGAGTTCACATTTATTGATGATATAACGACTTTGAGATTAATACTCGGTCACGGTTGATGTCTTGAGATTTAATGCCGATATTAATGGTTTAAATTAAGCAAACTCTTAGAACCAAAGATTAATTAATTGTGCATTAAACTGAATTTTTCGGTGATGGTATCTTATTTCAACCATGTGAGGGTTTTGTTGTAGTCATGATTTTCATGTCTATGTGGTACTGATTAGGGTTGTGCATTGTACGATTTGATGCGGTTTTTTATATAAAACCGAAACCGAAAACCGAAAGTACGGTTTTAAAAACAAAAAATCAACTTTGTGCGGGTTTTTTTTTTAAATTTTCTTTTGTGGTTTGGTTTTTCCGGTTTTTTTGCATACCCCTATTATTATTGATTTTAAGAAATATCTCAATTAAGAAAATCGATTTGACTAAAAAGTAATAATCCGGAATTAATCAACATTAATTATGTCATCAAGTAGTTTTTAGAAATTAGTCACATAAACTTATAAACATATCCGAGTTTAAAAGAAAATTAAAAAATCATCAATTATTTCCATATATATTTTTTGGTCTTCTTCAGTTGTTTTATCCCATCTTTAGAATGTTTATTAGATAAAATAATTCAAGATTTAATATTAATGATGTAGACTCAATATGTATATATAAATAATGTATTTGTGTAAGTATTTGTTGTTTTGATGCTTTCTTTTACCCCTTTTAGTTTGAGTGCTCTTAAAAGGGTTATTATGTGTTTGGATTCTTAAAATATGTTTAAGAAAACATAATAATATGTTAGCATCAATTATTAAAAATAATAATAACCTTTTGAGTTTATATAATTTATAGCAACATTATTTATTTTTATAACTAATAACATTAACTTTTGTATTTTTCAACTGAATAACATCAACTTTTGTATTTTGTATCCTCAATAGCATTAACTTTTGTATTCTTTTTATCATTTATAGCAACAACTTTTTTAAGTTTTGATATAAATGATAAAAAAAATATAAAAGTTGATGCTATTAATGATAAAAAAATAATTAATGTTGTTATAAATGCTAAAAATACAAAAAATTATTTTTATTTTTAACAAGTAGCCCAAAAATGTTATTATATATTTGATTAAAGACTTTTTAATTATGGTTTAAGCTTGGTTGGTAAATGTTTTAAGTAGAACCATCTAAACCGGTGTTTCATGAGGAAAAGAAAAATAAAGGGTTAATCGCGTCAAAAGGTGTTTTACTGTCACAGTTTTTTTAATTTGGGTAACAGACTAATTTTTTTCTAATTAAGGTAACACATCTCCAAATCAAGTTAATCAAGGTAACCATATCGGATTGTAAGGACTAACCTGACAGTTTCTTTGTCTAGTCATCATTTTTTTTTACAGAAATTACAGTTTAACTGTTATATGATGTGCACTATTTTGTGCAATTTAAAAATGCTTTTGATAAAACCTTGCTATTTTGAGCAAATTGAAAAATAATTAAGCAATATTAGAAATTAAAAAAAAAACTGATAACTGGATAAAGAAACTGTCATGTAAATAAGTTTTACCTTTCAATCCGATACGGTTACCTTATTTACTTGATTTGGAAAGTATGTTACCTCAAATAGAAAAAAATTTAGTATGTTACCAAAATTGAAAAAAGTTAATTTTGTATTAAATTTCACTTTTTTTTTTTGGTAATTTGCATTTTGTGTATATGAAATTCTAGATGTAACCTTGAATGGTAAACCTTGTTGAACTTTGTAGTCATTTCACAATACCACTTTTTTATATCCAGAATTGTCACGTTCCTAGAAATATAATTGAGTTGGACTATCTTATGAGTCACTGGAGATTGGCTCGAAAAAATATTTGCAAAACAACTAAATGCAAGTCAGGTCGAGCTTGAGCTACTTGAGTAGTTTGTCGAGTCAAGCTTGAGCATTAGACTACCCAACTCGTGAAAGCTTATGAGTCTATTCCAGGGGCGGATCCAACGTGTTATCGGGGTGACACGTGTCACCGGTCTCCTTCTCAATAATCTCATTACGTAACGTGAATTGAAAAAAAAAATTTAATTGTGCAACCGATGATTTGTAAGCGTGCAATCTATAAGTTAAAAAAATTTTGAAGTTAGAAGTTGAATGCCTAAATAAGTTTAAAAAAATAAAATAAACACACTTTTATAACCCAATCTTTATTAATACTCAAACACAGTCCTAATTACTAACACAGCCCTTATGTTTTTTTACGAAAAAACTATATGCGATGTAACTTCTTATTTGTTAACTTAATTAATTTGTTTAATTAATTGCAATTCTATGTAAAATCTTCTTGTTTATTTGATATCCACTTGGGTTTTCGCTATTTTAAATTCTCAGTTGTTGGTCTGCCCCGACCAATCTAGGCACTTAAATTATTGAACCGATAGAATGACTTAGATTGTGCAACCGACGACCCCAGATCTTGGGTCCGTCACTGATCTTGTCAATCTTCTTTTCATTACAATTTTACCAATTTATGCATCAATAATAGAGTCGAGTAATCAGTCAAATCATTAAACAACTTATTTATACACTTTTAAGTATTTCTAGTAAACAACCGAGTCGAGTCGAGCTCCCGAGTATCGATATATTTACTGAGGTCGAGCTCGAGGTCTATCTTGAAAATTTGGTTCGATTGAGTATGAGTCAATTTTCAAGTTTCGAGTTTTAATACAGAGCTAAAGTCGAGATCATCACTGTTCAACTCGAGTCATCGGGCTGACAACCCCC
>JAANYP010002698.1:34392-81324 GCA_020465985.1 Centrapalus pauciflorus
GAGAACGGGGTGGAGACATAATATGCTCACTTAGTGAAGAATAATTGAAAATGTTTGAATTCCGATGCGAAATTAAAATAATAAATTCATAAATTTTCACATGTTGGCTTTTCAGGGCCGTTGCATTATACTCAACTTTGCTGGATATGAATATATTTTTATTTTTATATTCACATGAAATTAGCTACTCTTTTTGGGCGCCGCCTAAAAAAAAATAATAAAAAAAATCTAAAAAAAAATGTTTCCCATATTGGTTGTCGGGGCTGTGTCCCATTTAGTCAGGCGGTTGGGGTCGGTTTGTTTCTCCTGGCTCAAGACCTTGAATCCTATGAATGTGGATTCCATACCAATTAATAAATTTCACGCCTTTATGGTTTTCAGGTGATTAACTCAACCCCTGTGGGATTTGATTAAATTTAGTACTCTGTTTGGTGCGCTTGTGGGAAAACGTTTTTTCCCATATTCGGGTTTTCTTGGCTTCCATTATGTATTTCCGTGTTCAGGCGTTGTTTGTCGGGGTCTGTTTTTTCTCCTTTTGCCCATTATTTTTTTTCGTGTACTTGACTACAAATCATGCTTTTATTCGTAATATATGTTATTGTGTTGTTGCTAAATTTAGGATGCTGTTGCACACACAGGTGAACCTTATTATATATATGAGGATTTATACCTCATCAGCCTTTAGATCTATACTATGTGTGCTTGTGACCGACATTAAGGCCTCAGAGGCGTGAATTTTAATTGTAGACAATATGTCTCAAGCCTCTTGGCGAACCACTGTTTGTTCTTGCGTTTCGCATGCGCGACACATTTGAGATTTTGAAATGCAAAACCGATTTTTTTTTTTTTTTTTTTTTTTTTTTTTGTTTTTGTTTTATTTGTTGTGTTTTTGTATTTTTTTTTTCTTTTTTTTCTGTTTTTTTTGTTTTTTTGCTAGCACCGGGTGGGGGTGACGTCACCATACCATGTTGAAGTGTCGTGGTGACATTGATAAATTATTATCATGATCCCCCCCCCCCCCCCCCCCCCCCCCCCCCCCCCCCCCCCCCCCCCCCCCCCCCCCCCTCCCCCCCCCCCCCCCCCCCCCCCCCCCCCCCCCCCCCCCCCCCCCCCCCCCCCCCCCCCCGCCCCCCCCCCCCCCCCCCCCCCCCCCCCCCCCCCCCCCCCCCCCCCCCCCCCCCCCCCCCCCCCCCCCCCCCCCCCCCCCCCCCCACCCCCCCCCCCCCCCCCCCCCCCCCCCCCCCCCCCCCCCCCCCCCCCCCCCCCCCCCCCCCCCCCCCCCCCCCCCCCCCCCCCCCCCCCCCCCCCCCCCCCCCCCCCCCCCCCCCCCCCCCACCCCCCACCCCCCCCCCCCCCCACCCCCCCACCCCCCCCCCCCCCCCCCCCCCCCCCCCCCCCCCACTTATTTTTTTTTAATTTCGTTTCCAAAAATTATTGTATTTCTACCATTTTTCATATACCGTTGTGGGCTTGTAGCTCATCATATGACTTTAGCCCAAGTCCATTTCATGTAAGTGAATTTGATTTTGGGCGTTGAAGAAATTCATATTACTAAATGTTAGGTAAGGAGTTTGTTCCCCCTTTTTTCATGATCTTCCATTAATGTCCCTCGATTCCTTAATTTAACGATCACAACAACTTTCTTTAAATAGAATATTGCTAATTCTTGAAAAATTAAAATGTAGATTGCTATAATTGATAAAATATATAAAAAGATTGTTATAATCATGAAAAACTAAAGAATAGATTGCTATAATTAGTAAAAGTTAAAGGGTTTATTATGAAAAAACCAATATGTTTTCACGTTTTTTTTGCGTTTTCGTCCCTCCATGTTATTTTTTTTGCATAAAAAACCTCATTTTATTTTTTTTCTTTTTGGTTTAGTGAAATCTGGACATTAGACCCCGATTGTGAACCCGTGAAAACAATATTTAGTTAGGTTGGAGTAGGGATGAGTTCGGTTCCTGAACCGGGCCGAACCGGAATTACCCAAAAACCGAAAATGTGCAAAATCAAGAACCGAGAAACGGCTTGAATACGAAACAGTCCTATCCGGTTCAAACATATGAAGAAAACTGAACCGGACCGAACGCGATGGAATCGAAAACCAAATTTAGGATTTTTTAAAACTGTTTTTTTTTTCAAACTTTTTAACACATGAAAGAATGTTATAATCTCATTCACCCCGTCACAACTACGTTTTATTACCGTGGTTTTTGTATCCAGGGCCGTCTCATAGATTTTAGAGACCCTGTGCTTGTGATTACAACATAGTCCCTTAAGTGTCTTAAATAGTAAATTGGTCACTTTGAGACTCAATTTTAATAAGTAAAGTCAAGTTCGTGAATAACAGAAAAACTGATTAGTGAGAAATTAAGATAAATAATACAAATCAATTTGTATTTAACATGAATTCCATTTTTAACGCACCGATGCACAAAGTATACATGTGAAATACAGAAAATTTTTATTGGTCTAAATTTAGATATTTAGTCTAACCGTGAGACCCTACGAAATTGGGGGCCCTGTGCGGTCGAGCCTTTCGCACACCCTAAAAGCCACCCCTGTTTGTATCGACTTTTTTTTACTGTCTTGGTGTATTTTTATCAAAGTTCAAACATACGGTACGGTACATTTGGCGTTTGGCATCATGTTTTATTACGTGGGTTTATACATTCCTCAAATCACCCAAAATTCTCTCTCCCACATACTGCATTCCAAAAAATTTCAACACTCATTTTTTTTTTTAAATATTTAATTACACTTTATATGGTTTGTAATTTGAAAATGACAACGATATATTCACACACACGTGTGTGTGTACGGATACATCATTTTTGCCTTAAATTCGTTTTAAAATTGCACCGTTTCAGCACATCTAGCAAAAAACGCTATTCGTACTATCCAGTAGAACTATTAGTAAGGCCGACACTGAGCAAAGTCAACACGAATAATTACGCACCCAACAATCATAGGGGCTCATTTTAAAAAGATATTTTATATACTTCAATTTATTGATGACTAAACAAGTTATTGATTTTTAATTTTGACATTATTTAATTGTAAGTTTTTATTGTTAATTTATCATTTTTACTTGAATTTTGTTTATTTTGAATATAACATATATATATTTTGAGGTCCCTTTTTTAGTTTTTGTCCCGGGCGTCGAAAATCATTAGACTGGCCCTGGCTATCAGATGGATGTGAATAGGCATGGCACAGAAGTTTTCCCCATCAACTTTGTTTCGTTTCCCAGGTCTTCTTCCATAATAATAATGGAAAATATACATTTGAACATAGATGAAGAAAGTTGAAGTGGTATGCAATAAAGATGAGCAAAATACCGGTTTTACCTGAACCCAACCAGAATTGGAACCGAACTGAACCGGACCGCTCATTTTCGGGCCGGTTTTTGGTTCATATAATTCCTACAATTAGGTCTTCGGTTCTATCGGGTCCGGTCCGGTTTTATTTTTCCTTTGTAAAAGTCAAGAAATAACCGGAACCGGACCGTTTCATATTCAGACCGGTTCTGGTTCTTGGTTTTACACATTTTTGGTTTTCGGGTAATTCGGGTTCGGACCGTTACGAAACCGAGCTCATTCCTAGTATACGATATTTACTTAGGTCTTAAGAAATAAAGCATATAATGCAACTTCTCTTTTCTAGTTCAAAAGTTTGAAGCACTAATAAAAGTACTTCAAGCGGAACAAACTGAAAAAAAGAAGAGCAGAATAATAGAATAAAGCAAGTCATGAATGCCATTTTATTTTTAGGGGTATAGTCGATTTTTGGTAACCAACCATCTAAATGTTTATTTTTATAGTTCCCCACTTCACTTTTTATGTTTTTAGTGCAACTATATTTTTTTCCATAAATTTCAATCATATGAAAAGTTTACCTATTATTATGCTGATGTGGGGACTTTTATGTGTACAATTACGTCTGCAGTTTTAGTCAAACTTTTGACGCCGTATCAGTGTGTCAGGTTTATTACAGGTCGGAACAGTAAATTGCCAAATTATAAGGCCATGTGAGTGGGCTCGGCATCTTCTAGGCAACACCTCGGCAATGAGGGCAAACACCGCCCCCAACTCTTGGCATCGGCAAGGCATGACATTCCATTGTCGAGCCCTCTCTCTCTCTCTCCCTCTCCCTCTCTCTCTCTCTCTCTCTCTCTCTCTCTCTCTCTCTCTCTCTCTATATATATATATATATATATATATATATATATATAGACACACACGATAGAAAGAACATGGTTCGCAGTAGAACCACGTCTCTTTGTAGAACCAAGTCTAAATTTATTTTTCATATTTTTGTATAAACTAAAATTAAAAGTCAATATTTGAAAATTCACATGGTTTTAAGTTATTTGAAGGTGCGTTAAAACATCCATTCACATCAACCACCGATCATTCACATTCACATGTCATTTTAGATGCCTTACAAAACTCGAAACAATATGAATGCTTTTTTAAATAGTCTTATTTATTTAAACATGAAAATGAAAAAAAAAAATAAGTTTTTTTAAAAAAAATTTAATTTTGGTTTTCCCGGTTCTACCGATAGACTACAGTTCTACCTTGG
Organism: Centrapalus pauciflorus; assembly: GCA_020465985.1. NCBI lineage: Eukaryota > Viridiplantae > Streptophyta > Magnoliopsida > Asterales > Asteraceae > Centrapalus > Centrapalus pauciflorus. The sequence goes on from JAANYP010002698.1 coordinate 38,983, forward strand.
ACCCAACTATCTAGAACCCAACTACAGTGATACGGCGTCAAAAAAAATAAGTTTTTTTTTTTAAAAAAAATTTAATGTTGGTTTTACCGGTTTCACCGATATATATATATATATATATATATATATATATATATATATATATATATATATATATATATATATATATATATATATATATATATATATATATATATATATATATATATATAGATGGGATCATTGCAGAACCTAAATTTAGTGTAGAACTGTAGAACCAATATCGTCCATAGATTAGAATAATCTAATGGTCTTGATTAAAAGAGTTAAGTTTGGATTTAGTGAAAAAAAGATTGGTAATAGTGATATTTTAATTCTTGGAGGGGTAAAAAAGGAAAAGATTGGAAATAACAAAAAGATTGACATTAGCAAAATAAATATCCTTTTTCTTTAAATTAAAATAACATAAATATTATTAATTTTTAAATCAAAAAAATTATACCATAAAAACGAGAATTTTATACTCTTTAAAACGAGACCGGTCATGATATATTTTTTTCGAAAAAATTTTACGTGTTTATTTTTCGTAAAAAAAAAAAAATTACCCAGACCACGATGCAATATATCATGGTGAGATAATGAGATCATTCGATATCGCATGAACACTTTAATATCGTATATTTAACGTCAATGCAACACTGCATATACGCTCATTATTAACAGAGCTAAAATAATAGTCACAATTAGTAGTCAAAGTTGGTGGATTTAACGAGAACGGTTATGATATATATTTTTTATTTTTCGTAAAAAAATTTTTACCCAGACAACGATGCAATATATCATGGTGAGATCATGAGATCATTCGATATCGAATGAACACTTTGATATCGTATATTTAACGTCAATGCAACATTGCATATACGTTCATAACTAACAGAGCCAAAATAATAGTCACAATTAGTAGTCAAAGTTGGTGGATTTAACGAGAACGGTTATGATATATATTTTTTTATTTTTCGTAAAAAAATTTTACCCAGACCACGATGCAATATATCATGGTGAGATCATGAGATCATTCGATATCGAATGAACACTTTGATACCGTATATTTAACGTCGATGCAACACTGCATATACGTTCATTATTAACAGAGATAAATAATAGTCAAAATTAGTAGTCAAAGTTGGTGGATTTAACGAGAACGGTCATGAATATATTTTTTGAAAAAAAATTTACGTGTTTATTTTTCGTAAATTTTTATAACCCATACGACCATTCGATGTCGAATGAACACTTTGATATCGTATATTTAACGTCGATGCAACACTGCATGTCCATTATATATTAAAAGAGTAAAAAAAAGTCAAAGTGGACAGTCAAACTTGGTAGGCTGCTATTAATTCAATGTTAATTGTATAATTACCATCTTATCCCTAGTGTTATATTATAATCTAATGGTTTAGATTGGTTCTATGGTTCTGCACTAAATTAAGGTTCTGCAATGATCCCAACCATATATATAAAAGCTTAGATTATCGTGAGGAGCTAAATAATCTAGAAAAGTGTGAGAAAAATTATGATTCACTAATTTTGTATATTGATTCACTTATTATTAAATTTATGATTCATTATTTATATCAAAAAACTAATGAATCAATGTAAAAAAAATATTGTATTGTTGATTCACTCAATCTGGAATCTATGATTAATTATTTGTAATAAAAAATTGGTGAATCAAGATGTAAAAAAATGAATCACAGTGCTTCTTACCTCTCAAGATATATTATATATAACTTCTCATTCGATCCTAAATCTCTATATGTATAATAGTGCGGCAAAAGTGGCATTCGACACCCTGTGAAATGGCAAAAATGGCAAAGAAATGGCAAATGTGATGTGACGCTGACGTGACGGCAGAAAAAGGAGTGGCAAAAGTGGCACCACTCCCCTTTGCCAAACATGAATTAAAAATAAAAAACAATTGAGGGACACAAAACGAATAAAGCAAAGTCTGGGAGCTTTAAACTTTGATCATTTTAGGTAGTTGGTTGCCAAAAGTGACAATAACCTCTTTTTACTTATCATTTGCAGAAAAAGAAGCAACACAAATTGTTTGATTACATGTGTTTTAATTAAATTGGATAAAGAAATGATGTGCTCTACGACTATAAGGAACATAACATAAGTAAAAAGACGAAGAACATATGCAACAGATCAAGATTAGAACAAAAAGCACTCATCTCTACATGCCTCCCACAATACCAAATCTGTTCGTTTATGTGCGTCATAGCGTCTCTAACCCTCTTCCAATTTTCTACCCTCAGTAAGAAAATGCAGTATCAATCACATGAAAAGACACAGTGGAAATGTTTAGAAAAAGAAAGATAGAAAACAGTTGAAAGTATTTAACAGATGGATTATAAGAACAAATACAGAGTAGTCATATGTATTAGTAAGGGGTAGGATATTGGTACCCGGGTGGATATCCGTATCCATATGGCATCATGGGTGGTTGCCCAGGAGCTATGTATCCGCCATTGTTGATCTTGGTCAAACTACCTTGACCTTGCATTCCATCTCTAGCATACTGTTGCCAGACATTCTGTTCTTGCACAAGCAACTGTTGTTTTTTCTCCATATCTGCCATTTGAACATAAGAAGGTGGAGGGACACTCAAAGATGCTGCAAACGGGTCTCCGCCAACTGCTTGAACCGACCCATCAGGGGCAGGAAGTGCTAACACGGGTGTGGCTGACTTCCCTGGTAATGCCACGCTGCTAGCACTGCCACCGGTTAACTGAGAGGTGCTAACATGTTGCCTCACCATTCCTTGGTCATACATACCGTTAAGAAGCAAAGGGTCAAGCCCACCACCCATTGCCGCCTTCTGTTTCTCTAGATGACTGGCGGTTTCCACCAATGCAAGTTCCCAATCCGCTTTTCCAGGCTCTGCAGCTGGATTCTGCCATGCAGAGGTTACCTCAGACTCACCATTGGATCCAAATGCTTCCCAGTTACCGTTGGTTTTGTTTGCTGCTGGACCAGCAAACAATGCCAGAGCAAATCTATTTCCTTGATCATCTGCCGTCAAAGCCTCTTCTCTTAAATCCACTAAATCCCCAGTGTGTTGTGGTACAGGCTTGGGTGGCTCAGGCTCAGGAGGTGGTGGTGGAGTATAAGTCTCGGGTGCCGGCAAAGCCTTTATTTCGTTCATATCAGGAACTGGCTCTTCCTCTCTAGCCTGTTCAACAACCTCCGGTTTCTTTTCTGGGCTTTTCATAGCCTTGGCTCTATCTCTCACAAATTCTTCCAATGTCTCTAGTAATTTAGCCGTAATCCTCTGAACTTCAGGATACTCTGTAGATCTTGCAATGCCCATATCCTTGCCCCAATTGTAAAAACCTACAAGCTCATCAATCTGCTTTGCAGCACTGACATAAGCATCAAATGCCTTTACGCAATCCTGATATTCCATATCAAAGAATCGATCAAGCAAGATGGCCAGAACCTCGCATATATCAGCATAAAGCTTGAAACTCTCTTGCACAACCGGGTACAAAGCGACCAACACCATCCTGCTGTTCCTTGCCAGACCTGTGGGTCTGCAAGACAGGATCCGATCCAACAGCCTCTGTAAATGCCCCATCTTCCCAAAGATCCTTTCAGGTTTCATATCCCTCAATGGGGTCACGTTTTTCTTCTCCTGAGAAGATCCAATAGATCCCTCTCTCACGTCTCCAGAAGATCTTGACCTCCTCATATTTCCACCATACCCTTGGCTATCAGGAAAGTCATTGTAACCGTAATCATTCCCACGATATGGTGGCGACCTCCATTGATCTTCCCTGAACCTATCAGGTTCTTCCCTGCCACCATTTTCTTGCTTCCTCTCATAAGCAATCAAATCCAGCTTCTGGTCCAGGTAAAAACCATAAGTCCTCACAAATGTAGAGTGATCCCATGAATTTGAATGGGCCTCGTCACGAAAATCCGCCATGTTAAGCAACCTCGTCCCCTTCCTAGTAGCATACATAATTTCCTGCTGAAAAACCATGTCACCATCGTTTAACAATCTGTGAACGAGAACCAAACACTTGAGTGCCACAATCCAATCACGAGTCTTGCTCAACCGTTTTGACACCGAATGAACACAAGCACTAACATAACCACGTGAGTAGGATGTGAGCTGCAAGATCTCTCGGATGTACTTCTCACTGGCCGGATCATCATCGTGACTGGTGGCTTTCACTATAGCAACCTCTAGCTCTGGAGCCATATTACTAGCTACCTTAGCTATTCCAATACTCGTTTGATCCTTCACCGCTCCCATGGCCTTCCGAAACGCCATAATTCTTTTATTTTTGAGCTAAATCCCTAGAAAGCAAAGATCACATAAAGCAAGTACATGAAAAACATCCACACCCTAAGAACAACACATCTCACAATTTTAATCAACATATTACCAACATCAGATGAAATTAATATTTCACTTTATTATAGAGAATTTCCATAAATCAAGACAATCGCCAAATCCATGCGTCTAAACTTAAAATATGGCATAACAATAATCGATAATCATCTTTATTTTACATTTTTCAGCTACATAAATCATGAAAATAAATTAAAATTCATAAGTCAGATCGTCGAACAAACAATCAAACATCATCATTATTATTAATTACAGCTGATTAAATACCTTCACAGCATCATGATCCGTTCATTAATTGTTCTTCTACTTCGGAATAACCGAAATCGAATCCACAATTAGTAATTCATTCCACAATCACATAAACAGTTTCATTAAAATCAACTAAACAACTGTGCTAGCTTCAGTGAACTATATATTCAATTTAAGATACAATTTTACAGTAATCATACAAGTTGAATTTGTAAAACGCCTTACCGATAAATATCTACAACAGAAAGGAATGGAAAAAGCGGTGGATGAGCAGATCCGTTGACTGTACGGACAATCGAGTCAAAGGTTAGATCTGAAGTCGAACAAGAAACTTGTGGCGGCGCGTCTCGTCGTCGTGTCGCCGGAGATCTCTCCTTCTCTCTCTCTCTCTCTCTCTCTCTCTCTCTCTGAGCTGAAAATTTCTGTAGAGAGAGAAAAGTGGAATGTAATAAGAGATGGTGAGTGGTTGATTATGGACCGTTGGATTAGTAAGAAAGGAAGGTTCTAAAGTATTTCAATTTTATTTTCTTTCATTTTCTACAGAAATGAGACTTAAGTTTTATAAAAGGAGGAATCGCACGAATAGCAAACAAAATTTTCTTTTTATTACACCAATCTCTTATAAAATTGTCCTAAACAGTGGAACCAATTCTTGTGCTTTACTTCTGATTATAGCACTTAACCGGTAAACGACAAATAAGTTATTATTTCAAACAATATATTAAATTATAAAAAATAAAACTGATTGTCATAATAAGAAAAAAAATAAAAAGTAATCTGTTATTTCAAACAATAAATCCTATGTATAACCTTTTTTTATCGATTAACTTTTGTTTATTACCGGTTAAATGCTATCATCGGAAATGAACAAAGAGTTGGTTTTTTTATTTGAGACAAAATTTACGAGATTTTTATAATAAGAAAAAAGAAAAGAGTTGTTTGATATTTTGAGCCATTTTCCCTTTTATAAAATGGTCATTTTAAGAAAGTTAATTATTGGACTGATAATTTTAATGGTTCATGGACTAAATCTGGGTCAAATTAACAAAATAGAAACGCAATATGATATTATTAAAGTTCACAAACTGAATCAGAATGCACCATAAAACCACATGGACGGGATTTTTTTTGTTTACTTTATTTTATACATATATAGAGATAAGATCATTACAAAACCTAAATTTAGTGTAGATTTGTAAAAACAATATCGTTCATAAATTAGATTAATCTAATGATTAAGTATCAAATGGAATTAGTGTAAAAAAAGATTGGTATTAATAATATTTAATTCTTTGAACGGTAAAAATGAAAAAGATTGGCAAAAAAGATTTACACTAGCAAAAAAAAAATATTTCTTTAAATTGAAATTACATCAATATGATTCATTTTTAAATAAAAAAATTATATCATAAAAACGAGAATTTTATACTTATTAAAACGAGACCGGCCATGATATATATTTTTTTAAAAAAATTTACGTGTTTGTTTTTCGTTAAATTTTTTTTTTTTACACAGATCAATATGCAACATAACATTTTGGGATCATTCAATGTCAAAGTAACAGTTTATATCGTATATTCAACGTCGGAGTTATACTATATATAATATATGCAACACTGCATATACATTCAATATTAAAAGAGTAAAAATTAAAAGTCCAACTTTTACCCAGACGATCATTTAAATATAATATCGAGATCATTCAATGTCGAAATAACAATTTATATTCTATATTCAACGTCGAAGTGATACTATAAATCATATATGCAACACTGCATATACATTAATAAAACGGTCAAAATAAATGTCAAAAATAATAGTCAAACTTGGTGGACTACCTTTAATTTATTGTTAATTGCATATTTATTATATTATCCCTAGTGTTATATTATAATCCTGGGTTTTTTTATCAATTTTGGGTAACCAACTATCATTTTTGTCACTATCTATAATTTTTTCCTATTTTTACCCCTTAACAACTATCATTTGTTCCAATTTTATCTATAATATCCGATAACCTACATGATGTGACATATTTTTAAATTAAATATATATAATTATATCCATGTCATTATTTAAAACTCAATTAGTTCCACTTCATATTTAATATATATTTGGTTTTGAAGGTTAAATCCATGCTCATCAAATTTGTTTCACAGTCATTAGAATTTTGATTTTTTTTTTTTTTTAAATTCATCAAATCACATACCAAAATATCTAACATACCAAAATATCAAACAAACATAAATTCAAACATGTTTATATGCCACAGTATAAAATCTACCAGTAAAACCAAATACTTTCTATTCTTTAAATTCATCCATATGAAAATGTATACATCAGCATCCATCCATGTATATGAAGCACCAAAATATATGCACCCAACATGTTCCTAAATGTGTACTTGAAGTACCAAAATATGTGTCCAATATAATATATGAACCAAAATATGTGCCCAAGTTTAATGACTTACCAATTCAATCAACAAAAGATGTGCCCAAAATAATAAAAAAAAAAACATGTTCCTATTCCTTCGACCACTCCAAATCAGTGTCTTCTCAAAAACATTAGGCATCTCGTTCACCGGTTTGTCACTTCTTTCATATTTACATGTTCTAACATTGTGTCCTTCTTCACAGCAATTTCTACATCTTAATTTCACTCCACTCTTTTTCGATGTCACCTTTTTTCCCGATGCATCTCCTTTTCTTTTCAAAATCGGTCTCCCTGGCATGCTCTTTTCTTTTTGTGGCAAAAGTTTGATGTAATCCATCTTTGGCTATAAGTTGCTTCCAATCTGTTGCGGGCATATGTCTAGGATAATCAACTCCACGTTTGATATGTTTATCACCATCATCATCTTCCTTCACTCAAACTCATGTAACTAAGGAATATAACAAGTTAAGTTAAATATAATGGAAATTAAAAGTAAGTAATTTATGAAATTTGAAGTAATACCTTCAGAATTCACATCCTCCTCTTCATAAGCATTATCAATTCCAAATATGATCACAAAGTTGTGTCAAGAAGGGATCATGCAATGTCTTATTGAAACTAGTTATGTCATTGTCAACCTCATGGTCAAGTGATATTGAATCTGACAAACCAATCACTACCTTGAAATGTAGGGTCACTGCTCTCATCACTATCTTCATTACTACACTTACTACTAACAAGACACTCGACAAAGTGTACTTCATTTTGTTCATCGCTCACTCCAAAATTGTTTCCCGCTTCAATTTGTTTATTGTCATTACCTATTAAGTCACTTAAATCGTCCTCTCATTCATCAACATAAATATCTATTCTGCCATTGTTTGTTACCCCATCATAAACCATTATAGTTAAATCAACATATCACACTTTAACATCCTTAACCCATTGCTCAAACTTATACCTGGAACACAGTAGTATAATGAACTACACCTGCACATAGTTAATTTTTTAAGAATATCCAGAAACACATTATACTCACAATCCCCAAAATCAAAATTTCTTAAGCTTTTGACTTCTCCACATGTATAACCTATCGGATTTCTAACAAATACACCATTGAAATGTACTTCAAGTGTTAATGAATAACCACAAGATGATGTAAACTGTTAAGAGAATTAAAAAAAAATGTACATTAAATTAGATGAATAGAATGTCACATACCCTGGAATGTAACAAAAAAGTGCAATCTAAAACCTCACGATTATAACAAAAATCCATCAATCTGACAAAAATGATCAATCTAAAACCATAAATCGATCGCCTGGCTTTCTTGAGATGTCGATGAACGCAAGCAAAAGGAAGGAAACAAAAATAGATTACCTGGCTTTCCTGAGATGGGTGATTTGGAGTTTAATTTCGGGTTGAACGTCGGTCTGGTCGCCGTAGATTTGAACGCCGGTGATGGGGCGATTTGGAGTTTAATTTAGGGTTTTTGCTTGGGATTTGTTTTAGAATACGTTAACCCAATTGACATGGAAATAAATATATATATATATATATATATATATATATTTAATTTAAAAATATGCCACATCATATAGGTTACTGAATATTATAGGTAAAATCACATAAATGGAACAAAAGATAGTTGTTAAGGGGTAAAAATAGGAAAAAATTATAGAGAGTGGCAAAAATGGACAAAAATGATAGTTTGTTACCCAAAATTGATAAAAACCCTTATAATCCTATGGTGTAGATTGGTTTTATAGTTCTGCACTAAATTAAGCATCTGCAATGATCCCAACCCTATATATATATATAATATTAAATATTCTAAATTAGTATATGGGTGCTACTATTCTCACCCATAAATGTTTATTTCTACCCCATTATTATTACTATATTAGTAGAAATTAGTTTTTTATAATTAATTAGCCAATAAAAAAATGACAGATTTTACCATTTCACTTTTCAATGTCAATCTAACCATTTTTCTACCCCCATCATAGGGTGTAAATAGACTCTCCCTTAGTATATGTTTGTATTTCGGCTATAAATTTAAAAATAAATAATATGATGAATTTAAAAATATAAAACTTAAAAAGTGATGGATATGAATTACTTTAATTTATTGATTCAAATAATAAATTTGAGATTTTAATATTGCATGATGTTATAATTATTTGTACATCGGTTAATTTTGTCATTTAATATTGCATGCTGTTATAATTATTTGTACCTTATGCATTATATTTGTAAATTTCTTTTATCAGGAACTACGAATTTTAAGAGATACTATATACATAAGAATTATGTGCTTTATAATACAGTATATATAAGAAAATATTGTGTAAATCTATTGTATGAGTTTGGTATGTCAGGATGTACACATGTTCCAACTTCCAATAACCATCAAACGTTGTCATTTCGAATAACAAAGAAGTTTCAATTCCTACTACGATTCTGTTCTTGAATAAATAATTAAGCGTTTATCAAAAACTGATATGTAAACTTATTATTTTACATTAACGAGGTCTCACATTGATTGTATGGTTCACGTCTTAAGTCAATTCATGCATCCTCCTTGTAAGTCAATCATATGTTGTTTTGTGTGTTCTAAGATATTTAAAAGACTCCGTTAAAAAATGTTTGTCTTTTGGTAAAATAAAAAAACAATTATACTTCTTTATCTACATTCATAGATTTCGATTGGGTGAATAAAAAGTTTATATCTGGCTTTTGCATTTTCCTTGGAGATATATCAATTTCACTAAAAGAAAAAACAATATACAAATTGAAGGTCGCCTATGGAATTAATATATAAAGCGTTAACTTGTGAAATTATGTGGATTCTAAAAGTTTTAGTTGATTTAAAAATAAGTCGTATTTTTCCCATAAACATTTTTAGTTCTTGGAACTCAATTATTCAAATTGCTACGAAAGTATGAATCTAGTTATGAGAGGACAAAACATTTTGCGACTTATCTTCACTTTGGTAGACAAAAATTAGTTTGGGTATTTTATAAACCTTTTAAATAAAATTAGAACGAAAAACCATTGACGTGTGTTCACTAAAGGTCTCGATCTCATTTATATCATATTAAAAGATACATAATCTTAGTATGTTTGCTAATTTCATATATAGATTCAGGGGCGGATGCAATTCTTTGTGATGAGTGTCACTCGACACCTATAAAATTTTAAAATACTGAGTTACGTATGTATCAAAAGTCGAGTAACACCTAGGATTTTTTTTGAGTGACACCTACAAAAAATTTATAAAAGTATTATATACAAATCTAATTTATATTTGTTAATTTCATTACCCAAACTTATTAAAATATTAACGAGTTTAATCACAAAAACTTAAAAGAAAAACAGAAGCCCAATAAAAATAAAAAGGATAAGAGACAAAATTCAAGAACCAACCCAAAAGATTAAAAAAAAAACTAGCCCAAACCTTGTTGAAGACACCGGTCCAATTGGTCGAAAAATTCCTAATCGATATCATCGCTTCATCGATTATGGAGGTACTTAAATATGTTGAAAAATCCCTAACCATGTGATTCTTTTCGGGACTTTGATGCACAAAGTTATTAATGTTGGCGGAGATGTATCCGAATGATTTTAATTATGATGAGTGTAACACCCCTCCCCGATCACGGAAATGCCACGTCAACCCAATATCATAAGTGGCAATAACGCAACGTATCTATAACACACGTGTCATAGGATAATGCAGATTACGGCTAATTTAAAACTTTAAACTTCATACACAGAGGTTAAACATAATACAGTACATTCGCAATCCCAGATTAAACTAACATATTAACTCTAACTATCAGATACACCATTCCCAAAATAACTGTCCCATACAATATTACACATTACACAAACCGACAACAAGTCTTCAAGCCAGCCCCGAACCTATCTCTGCGGCTGCGATCCCTTCTAATTCCCTGAACATGTTAGACTCGAAGACATGAGCTATAAAGCCCGTGAGCACACGAGGGTTGACACTGCACATAAACACATAGCACGTAGCACACACTATCCTGTCCCTGCTCATCACATTTGGACAGCTTCGCATACAATTTCTCCCTGCGCAGCACTGTTAAAACCTCTCGAAGGTGCTGCTCGTGGTCCTCGGCACTCCGCGAATAGATTAGGATGTCATCGATGAACACAATCATGAATCTATCCAACATAGCTCTACACACCCTGTTCATCAAATCCATGAAAGCGGCGGGTGCGTTAGTCAAACCGAACGGCATCACAAGGAACTCGTAGTGCCCATAACGAGTCCGGAACGCTGTCTTCGGCACATCCTCATCCCTGACCCTCAACTGATGATACCCAGATCGCAAGTCGATCTTGGATAAGAAGCTCGATCCCTGGAGCTGATCAAACAGATCATCGATACGTGGAAGCGGATAGCGATTCTTTACCGTCACTTTGTTCAACTCCCTGTAGTCGATACACATCCGCATGCTACCGTCCTTCTTTTTCATGAATAACACTGGCGCACCCCACGGCGATGAACTCGGACGGATAAATCCACGATCTAGAAGCTCCTGCAACTGAGACATCAACTCTCGCATCTCTGTCAGTGCCAGCCTATAAGGCGTCTTCGCAATCGGCACCGCCCCAGGAACAAGATCTATTCGGAACTCTACTTGGCGATCTGGCGGTAACCCAGGAAACTCCTCTGGGAATACCTCAGAGAACTCACGAATCACCATAATATCCTCTAAGGTCTTCTTTTCCTTCCTCGCGTCCACTACATACGCTAGGAAGGTCTCGCATCCCTTAGAGACATATCTCTGAGCCCTGGCCATAGATACAATCCCAATATCCCCCTTACGACGCTCCCCATACAAAATAACACTCTCACTGTCAGAAATGGGTATACGGATGATCTTCTTGGCACACAGAATATCAGCCCTTCTGGCAGTCAACCAGTCCATACCCACAATCACATCGAAGCTACTGATCTCAATCGACAGCAAATCGATCGTAAACCGATGAGAATCTATCTCTAAAACGCAATCTCGATACACCCGACTCACTAACATCGAACTCCCATCGACCCTCTTAACAACCAAAGGAACAGACAAAAGAGAAGGAGACATACTAAAATACGCACAAAAGATAACAGACACATAGGAGCGATCGGCCCCGGAATCAAACAATACACGAGCTCGAAGTCCGTTAAGAATGTACATACCCGAAACAACATCTATGGCATCCCGTGCCTCTTCTGCAGTCGCCTGAAATACACGTCCTCGGCCCCTCGGAACAGAATCACGGCGGCTGGATGATGACGGCTCTACCCTGGCCCCACTCGAGCTAGCTCCTTGCACTGCCGGCCCCGGCTCCGGACAGTCCCTGACACGATGTCCCGGCCTCCCACAACGAATACATAGCGGCTCGGGAATTGTACATTCAGACGCGGCGTGGCCCCGCTGGCCGCACCTGAAGCAACAAGGCTGCTCTGACAAACACTGACCCGAATGGCGCCGGTGACACTTCGGGCACTCCCGATCACCATATGAACTCTCAACCCTACTACCGGATGCTTGGGACCCCTGTCCCACACTACTCTGGCTCTGTGCCCCATACCCCTGACTCTGGCCCTGTCACCTCGATCTACGGTATCGGCCCCGATCCCTATCACGCCTCTGTCCCGAACCCTGCCTTGAACCCTGCCACGAAAACTGGCACTGATCTGGACGCTGATCACTAGGGGCGTCCCCGGATGACCTCCGTACACTGGACGACTGCTCAGATGTCCCAGTACGCTACCTCTGGGAAGAGGGCTGCTCCCTCTGCTTAAGAATTTCCAGCTCCCTCAGGCGGGCCATCTCAAGAGCTCTAGCAAAAGAAGGGGTATCATGCAGTCCCACGAACTCACGGATATCGGATCGAAGCCCATCGATAAAAGCATCAGCCTTACGGCTCTCCGTGTCAACATGCTGCGGCGCAAACTGAGAATACTCGTTGAAACGGTCAACATACTGCTGCACTGTCATACTACTCTGCTGCAGATGCAAAAATCGGCGCTCCATCTCCCGCCTCTCATCCCTAGGGATATACTGGAGCTCAAACACTGCCTGAAATTTCTCCCAAGTCATAGCGTACGCGGTGGACTGGGTCATCGAAGACTCAATCGATTTCCACCACTGCGAAGCCCCGCCCCGTAACTGATAAGCGGCATACCCAACCATATCCCTAGGATCGACATGGGCTACCCGAAAGGCAGCCTCGATCTCACGCTCCCATGCGATGGCCGCCCCCGGCTCAACGTCACCCCGAAACTGCGGTGGGGCCCCTGTCATAAAATCCTTAAAAGACCCGCCCCGCTGAGAAGATGACGAAGCTCCACCCCCTGACTCGGTCTCAGTTTGCTGAACAACTGGCCCCACTCCTTGACCCTGCTCGCGCTCTTGCTCTTTTTGCTGCCTGTAAAACTCGGTTAAAACCTCGAGCAGCTCTGATTTGCAGATATACTCGTCACTGGGCGGCTTACCCGCGCCCGAACCCTTTCCCTGATCTGCCATACTGATCTGCACAAAATGAAACAGTTAAGCATAAAGGATAAATCACTCAGCGTTATACACTAAGCCAGGTCGGTTAATCCACTAATAAAATCGCAAACGATCCCCCATGGATCAGAACACGGTCTAAGTTAAGCATCCACTAATGATACTCAAGCTTCAAACCACAAGCTCTGATACCATGCTGTAACACCCCTCCCCGATCACGGAAATGCCACGTCAACCCAATATCATAAGTGGCAATAACACAACGTATCTATAACACACGTGTCATAGGATAATGCAGATTACGGCTAATTTAAAACTTTAAAATTCATACACAGAGGTTAAACATAATACAGTACATTCGCAATACCAGATTAAACTAACATATTAACTCTAACTATCAGATACACCATTCCCAAAATAACTGTCCCATACAATATTACACATTACACAAACCGACAACAAGTCTTCAAGCCAGCCCCGAACCTATCTATGCGGCTGCGATCCCTTCTGATTCCCTGAACATGTTAGACTCGAAGACATGAGCTATAAAGCCTTTGAGCACACGAGGGTTGACACTGCACATAAACACATAACACGTAGCACACGCTATCCCTGTCCCTGTCTCTATTGTCCCGCACACATCTCAGGTATAATATCACAAGTATGAGATCGGCACACAACATAAGCCCTGTGGGGACCCCTCCCCGATGGACGGACACATTGCACCCATCAATGGTCGGTAATACCCTGTATCACGGAAGCTACCCGGCTACAGGCCCTGCCGTATATATACGCCCCAAGGACTGTGAGGGACAGTCAACCTGCGCGATTCCCCTTCGCGGCTTATCGTCCGTATGGAACTCATCACGGACCCCTGGAATCGATCTCATGTCTCATACATAATGTAACATCCTGATGTTAAAATTTCTGTATTTGAGGTTTATTAGTTTAAAATTTATGTAATTTAAGTTGAATTATGAAAGTTGGTTGTTATTTTAAGAAAATTTGAACTCTGAATTATTATTAAGGAGTATTATGAATTATAAAAGTTAGTAATGATAAAACTAAGAATAAATCAGTATTTCATGGAACCGGTTAAGTTGAGGGGTGAAAAATGCAAAATGGGAAAGATGGGAATAAAAAGGCTAAAAGCCTTTCATTTCATACTTTTCACTCTCTCTCTAGACTCTCTCTCTAAAAACTCTCTCTACATTCTCTCTAGATTATCTCTCAAACCGACCGGCCGATTATCGAGTTTTATACGTCATCGGAAAGATCTCGAGGAGTACTACAACAATCTACGGTTGCATTCGTGGTTTCATACGAATTGAGGTAAGAATCGACCCTTTTAGGCTCTTACATTTTCGGTTTTGAAGATATGCATTCGAGTTTATCAATTTTTGTGTGAATAAAGCTAATTTGGCTTGAGTTTTAACTAGAATATGATAGAGTATGTGTAATAGAATCGAATCTAGGCTTGATACTTAGCATATTCACGATTTTAGGCTTAGAAATGTATGTTTTAAAGCTGAAAAGATGAACAAACTCGAGAATGCCAAGAACAAAGTCGAAATGCAAGAACAAACTCGATTTTTGTACTAAATTCGAGTATGTATTCGAATTTAACATCATGGGGTTTGAATTTAGCCCCTAAATTCGAATGGGGTTCGAATTTAGCCCATAAATTCGAATGGGGTTCGAATTTAGCCCCTAAAATTCGAATTTGATGTTTAAAAATTGAAACTCACTTTCTAAGCTCGAATATATTGAATGAAACACATAGACAACGCATAAAATAACAAAAGATATTCAAAGGAATAGGTTCGAACCTGAGATGGGTTCAAACTTAGTTATGGTTTGAATTTAACTATGGTCAAGAAATGGGATTCAAATTTATCTTGGATCCGAAACGGGGATCAAATATTGCAAAACTTATAAATTTGGTTATATAAAAATTAAACAAAGTTATTGACACGAGGTATTATTGCAACTGACTTAACAGTTCCCTTGTGGTGTTGTTTAACCCACAGTGGGGTACTTTGTGGATCCGGTTGAAAGCCCGAGGAGAAATAATTATTGGTTAAAGTTTAATTACGCACCCACTGTGAGTACATATGATTTCGCATGTTTATATCTGCTTTATGTTAGCTATTGCCTGCTAAGACATGTTGCTTCATATTCGTTTGGAATTCTACTAACTTGCGTAGATTTAGATGCACATTCATATTTGTTGCATGTCCATTCATTTGTTGTGCATCTAACGATGGACCGGTGGGTCGCATCTGTTACTCCGATGTTACTGCGCTATATGACCCGGAGCTGATCCCTCCGTGGTTCTGGTAGGCAGTATGTCATCCCCGATGTAATGTTTGTCTCAGATGGTTGGGTTTCATACCGAGCTTTGGGCTCGTAGGGGCGACGGCTCATGTGTGTCGTACTTTGTGTACGTGGAGAGTGCACGACGTGTGTCGTCGGTGCTACTCTTGTGGGCTTCATAAGGATTTATAAAATGCGTAATCTGTGTATTCACTAAGCATTCGCTTATCCCTCAGTTGTCTTATTTTTACAGGAAAGGGAAAATCTGCTGCCAGACCTTCTAGTTAGGTCGTGTGTGAAGTTCTTGGAAGATTTCTACTACTCAATCGGTAATTATGCTTTGGGACAGTGTTGTAATATATTCTGGATGTTGTAATAATTGAATTGAGTATGTAGACTTAGATTTGGTAACTTGTAGCACCGTAGGGTGTTTGACACTGTTGCGTTACTTTATTTATGTATTTTAATGCTTCCGCGCTTAAACTAGGTTATCAGATCATTATGTTATTGTATATTGGTAATTAATCCTGGGTGTTTTGTAATTGGTGGTTGATGTGGCAAGGGTGTCACACGAGATGGTATCAGAGCAGTAGTTTGAGATTCAAGTGTCCGTGAGGTCTTGATCTCAAACATTAAGTGATGACATGTAGTGGTTTAAGTAATGATCTGAAGTAAGATAGGTTACGATCTAGTAATTACAGGAGATTGACTATCATACGGGACAAATGGGTGGTGTCTTTAAATTAATGACATGTTACTAAACAAGTTATATGTTTATTATTTTAGAACATGTCTGGAGGAGGAATGACACCTGAAGAAACAAGGGAGATGATGCTAGCCATGATGGCTGAGCAGAACAAGATGATACAAGATCAGTTTCGGGCCGAGATGAGGCCGAAGCTAAGAGAAGAGAGGATAAGAGGAAGAACAAAGAAAAAGAAGGGGGCATTACAATAGGAATTGCAGAAAGAATGATCCAGCCGTTGCTGCTCCAACATCAACACGATCTTCTGGAGGTTCAAGTGGTGGTTCAGTTAACCGTCGGGGTCAGCCACAAAGGGCACCAGCTCGTGCCTTTCAAATTACTGCAGAGGAGGCGAGGGAAAACCCAGAAGTGGTTACGGGTACGTTTATCGTAAATTCTATGCCAGCAAGAGTTTTATTTGATTCAGGTGCAAATCGTTCGTTTGTTTCCACTGTTTTTGCACAAAGACTTTCCATGCCTCTGTCTAGATTATCTGCTATACTTGATATAGAAACTGCTAGCAATCTCTAGTCAAAGTAGATCACGTATACCGTAACTGCACGTTAGTAATTGAGGATGTAGTCTTCAATTTGGACCTGATTCCTATTGAGTTCAATGAGTTTGACGTGATAGTCGGGATGGACTGGTTGATTGAGAATGAAGCCCACATAGTTTGTAAGAATCGTATGATAAAGATAACTACTCCGGAGGGGCGTGAGATATGTATATATGGGGATAGGAGAAGCGGGGATCTGTGTTTGCTGACTATTGCAAAAGCCCGAAAGCTTGTTGCAAAGGGGTGTGACGCTTACTTAGCATATGCGATTGATGCTAAGGCTGAGAAGAGGACTTTGGCCGAAGTGCCTGTTGTTTCACAATTCCCGGATGTGTTTCCGGAAGACTTGTCTGGCGTGCCGCCTGAGAGACAAGTTGAGTTTCGAATTGATCTGATCCCTGGAGCTGCACCGGTAGCTCGTTCTCCATATCGCCTTGCCCCAACCGAGATGAAAGAAATGATGACACAACTTCAAGAGTTGTTGGACAAGGGCTTCATTCGACCGAGTTCATCACCGTGGGGAGCTCCGGTATTGTTTGTGAAGAAGAAAGGTGGCACAATGCGAATGTGCGATAGCTGAATAAGTTAACAATTAAGAACAAGTATCCACCGCCAAGGATAGATGATTTATTCGATCAATTACATGGGGCGAGTGTGTTCTCCAAGATTGATTTGAGGTCGGGGTACCATCAGTTGAAGGTACGAGAAGAGGATGTGCCTAAAACAGCATTTAGGACGCGTTATGGGCATTACGAGTTTTTGGTTATGCCTTTTGGGTTAACCAATGCCCCGACTGTCTTTATGGATCTTATGAATAGAGTGTGCAGACCGATGTTAGACAAGTCTGTAATAGTGTTTATTGATGATATACTGGTGTACTCTAAGTATGAGGCTGAGCATGCTGAACATCTAAGGGAACTGTTAGAGTTGTTGAGGAAAGAGAAGTTGTACGCCAAATTTTCGAAGTGTGAATTTTGGCTGCAACAGATACAATTTTGAGGACATGTGATTTCTGGAGCTGAGATTTCGGTAGATCCGGCTAAGGTAGAAGCGATAAAGAACTGGGAACCGCCGTGTTCAGCTACTGAAATTAGAAGTTTTCTGGGGTTGGCGGGCTACTATAGGAGGTTCATAAAGGATTTTTCTAAGATTGCAGTTCCTTTGACTGCATTAACAAAGAAGAATGCACGGTTTGTATGGGAAACTGTGCAGCAGGAGGCATTTGAGATTCTGAAGAAGGCATTAAGTGAGGCGCCGATACTTGCCTTACCTGAGGGCAATGACGATTTTGTGGTGTATACGGATGCCTCGAGACTGGGGTTAGGCGCTGTACTGATGCAGCATGGAAAGGTTATAGCATATGCTTCAAGACAGTTGAAGCAGAATGAGAAGCATTATTCAACTCATGATCTTGAGTTGACTGCGGTAACTTTTGCTTTAAAGTTATGGAGACATTATCTGTACGGAGCTAAGTGTCAACTCTACACGGACCATAAGAGTTTGAAGTACATTTTCAGTCAGAAGGAACTAAATATGAGACAACGTAGGTCTATGGAGCTTATTAAAGACTACGATTGTGAGATACTGTACCATCCTGGTAAGGCTAATATGGTAGCCGATGCTTTGAGTCGCAAAGAATATTCTAAGGATTGTTGTTATATGCTGACATCCACGATGTTAACCTCCACTATTATTGACGATGTAAAAGCCGCTCAGAAGGAAGCCTTGAAGGAAGAAAATGTTGGTGCTGAGGATATTAGGATACAACTTAAAGATATGGAAACTAGTGAATCAGGTCTTAAAGGAATTTATGGAAGGATATGGGTGCCGAAATTTGGTGGAATGAGACAGGTGATCATTGAAGAGGCACATTAATCCAAGTTTTCTGTACATCCTGGAAGTACAAAGATGTACAATGACTTGAAAGCAGACTTTTGGTGGCCGGGATTAAAGAAGGATATTGGTCAGTATGTGGAGAAATGTAGGACTTTCCGGCTTGTGAAAGCCGAACACCAGCAACCATACGGCAGTTTGCAACCGCTTCCCATTCCGGAATGGAAGTGGGAGCACATTACTATGGATTTCGTTATAAAACTGCCAAAGTCTAGGCAACAACATGATGCTGTTTGGGTGATAGTTGACAGGTTGACTAAGTCCGCACATTTTATTCCGATAAGAGAAAGTTATTCATTGGAGAAGTTAGCTCAGATTTATATGGACGAGATCGTTTCTAGGCATGGAGTACCTAAGTCCATTGTATCAGATCGGGATAGCCGTTTTACTTCAAACTTCTGGTCAGCACTATAAGAAGGGTTGGGAACAAGGATTTCGATGAGTACGGCTTATCGACCACAAACTGATGGTCAGAGTGAATGGACCATCCTTACCTTGGAAGACATGATGAGATCGTGTGTGTTAGATCTCGGTGGCAATTGGGACGATCATTTGCCATTAATAGAGTTTTCATACAATAACAGCTATCACGCGACGATCAAGAAAGCACCGTTTGAGGCTTTGTATGGAAGGAGATGTAGGACTCCTACGTGTTGGAGAGAAACTGGTGAAACACCAATTGCTGGGCCGGCCTTGCTTCAAGAAACAAACGAGAAGATACAGTTGATTAGACAGAACATGAAGGCGACCCAGGATCGTCAGAAAAGTTATTACGATAGAAGGCACAAGCCAATCAGCTTTGAGGTAAATGATTGGGTATATCTGAAAGTATAACCTATGAGAGGTGTTACTCGTTTCGTGAAGAGGGGAAAGTTGGCTCCGAGATTCGTCGGACCATTCAAAGTAATAGAGAAGGTGGGTAATCAGTCGTATCGTTTGGAGTTGCCTGAAGGGATGTCGGGCATACACCCGGTGTTTCATGTTGGGAATCTTAGGAAGTCTTTTACTGCTGACAATGAAGATTGGGTTGACCACACTGAGCTGCAAGTTGATGAAAGGCTCCGATATGTTGAAGAACCGGAGTGTGTGTTAGACACAAATATGAAAAAGTTAAGGAGCAAGGAGATTGAAATGGTACTTGTGCGTTGGAAGCATCATAAGGGAGCGAATCATACATGGGAGACTAAGTCGGAAATGATGAAGAAGTAACCCCAATTATTTGAACCCAAGTAAAACTTCGAGGACGAAGTTTGAGCGTGGTGGAGCCCATGCTGTAACATCCTGATGTTAAAATTTCTGTATTTGAGGTTTATTAGTTTAAAATTTATGTAATTTAAGTTGAATTATGAAAGTTGGTTGTTATTTTAAGAAAATTTGAACTCTGAATTATTATTAAGGAGTATTATGAATTATAAAAGTTAGTAATGATAAAACTAAGAATAAATCAGTATTTCATGGAACCGGTTAAGTTGAGGGGTGAAAAATGCAAAATGGGAAAGATGGGAATAAAAAGGCTAAAAGCCTTTCATTTCATACTTTTCACTCTCTCTCTAGACTCTCTCTCTCTAAAAACTCTCTCTACATTCTCTCTAGATTATCTCTCAAACCGACCGGCCGATTATCGAGTTTTATACGTCATCGGAAAGATCTCGAGGAGTACTACAACAATCTACGGTTGCATTCGTGGTTTCATACGAATTTAGGTAAGAATCGACCCTTTTAGGCTCTTACATTTTCGGTTTTGAAGATATGCATTCGAGTTTATCAATTTTTGTGTGAATAAAGCTAATTTGGCTTGAGTTTTAACTAGAATACGATAGAGTATGTGTAATAGAATCGAATCTAGGCTTGATACTTAGCTTATTCACGATTTTAGGCTTAGAAATGTATGTTTTAAAGCTGAAAAGATGAACAAACTCGAGAATGCCAAGAACAAAGTCGAAATGCAAGAACAAACTCGATTTTCGTACTAAATTCGAGTATGTACTCGAATTTAACATCATGGGATTCGAATTTAGCCCCTAAATTCGAATGGGGTTTGAATTTAGCCCCTAAATTCGAATGGGGTTCGAATTTAGCCCATAAATTCGAATGGGGTTCGAATTTAGCCCCTAAAATTCGAATTTGATGTTTAAAAATTGAAACCCACTTTCTAAGCTCGAATATATTGAATGAAACACATAGACAACGCATAAAATAACAAAAGATATTCAAAGGAATAGGTTCGAACTTGAGATGGGTTCAAACTTAGTTATGGTTTGAATTTAACTATGGTCAAGAAATGGGATTCAAATTTATCTTGGATCCGAAACGGGGATCAAATATTGCAAAACTTATAAATTTGGTTATATAAAAATTAAACAAAGTTATTGACACGAGGTATTATTGCAACTGACTTAACAGGTCCCTTGTGGTGTTGTTTAACCCATAGTGGGGTACTTTGTGGATCCGGTTGAAAGCCCGAGGAGAAATAATTATTGGTTAAAGTTTAATTACGCACCCACTGTGAGTACATATGATTTCGCATGTTTATATCTGCTTTATGTTAGCTATTGCCTGTTGAGACATGTTGCTTCATATTCGTTTGGAATTTTACTAACTTGCGTAGATTTAGATGCACATTCATATTTGTTGCATGTCCGTTCATTTGTTGTGCATCTAACGATGGACCGGTGGGTCGCATCTGTTACTCCGATGTTACTGCGCTATATGACCCGGAGCTGATCCCTCCGTGGTTCTGGTAGGCAGTATGTCATCCCCGATGTAATGTATGTCTCAGATGGTTGGGTTTCATATCGAGCTTTGGGCTCGTAGGGGCGACGGCTCATGTGTGTCGTACTTTGTGTACGTGGAGAGTGCACGACGTGTGTCGTCGGTGCTACTCTTGTGGGCTTCATAAGGATTTATAAAATGCGTAATCTGTGTATTCACTAAGTATTCGCTTATCCCTCAGTTGTCTTATTTTTACAGGATAGGGAAAATCTGCTGCCGGACCTTCTAGTTAGGTCGTGTGTGAAGTTCTTGGAAGATTTCTACTACTCAATCAGTAATTATGCTTTGGGACAGTGTTGTAATATATTCTGGATGTTGTAATAATTGAATTGAGTATGTAGACTTAGATTTGGTAACTTGTAGCACCGTAGGGTGTTTGACACTGTTGCGTTACTTTATTTATGTATTTTAATGCTTCCGCGATTAAACTAGGTTATCAGATCATTATGTTATTGTATATTGGTGATTAATCCTGGGTGTTTTGTAATTGGTGGTGGATGTGGCAAGGGTGTCACACATAACACGTATAGGAATAGAATATACCTGAGATTCACGTCCCTGTCTTATATATATAACACACACAAGTATAGCTACACGGATAAACATAAAAGACGGCGCGCATTTAGAAAAGTCTCGAGTACTCACTTGACTGATTTCTTGAAGTCTGAACACCCTGATCGAATACGGCCCGCTGTCCGCTAGTCCATGTAACACACGGAATCATAACCTGTCAATCACAGCCCCAATTCACACACATCACGTAACCATAAAGACCCGAACTCAACTCAAACCCGACAACCCCACGGAACCGAAACTCAACCGATACTCAGACCCGACCCAAAACCCGACTCAAGTAACTCCAACTAGACCCCAAACCCAAACAAAGCCCTGCCCAAGCAATCCCGAAGGAACCCGACACAATTTGACCCAAAACCCCTTTATTGAGACCAAACTCGGATTTCCCCTGCAGGCTCTTGGTCGCGTCGTGGGCCCCCTGGTTGTCGCGCCGCAACACCGCGAAAACCCCATACCTGACCTGCGATTTCAGCTCTGCCCAGGAGTATCAAACTCCCTTTACACACGATTTCAGCCTCAAATAAACATATATAATCAGCATATAAGCTCCCTAACCACTCAAACAATCAATCCTCTCAAGAACTCAACACATAACACAATTTAAACCACTAGGTTGAAGCTTTCTTACCTCCTTGAAGCCTCAAGAACACAAGGATGAAGATGGTGGAGTTAAAACCCAATTGTCACAACGAATTCTAGAGCTGGAGCTGATCTTTTGCTGCTGGAGTTCACGCAACACACCATACAACACTTTTAGGGCTATAGAAATGGATAAGGGAGAATGAAGAGAAGCGTCTATATGTACGTTTCTATTTTAGGCCGGTCCCGAACCCATTAACCCGAACCTCACATTTCTACTATTAATGCCCATTTAACCCATTTAATCACGTGATCCCAAAAATATAATCCATCCGTTAAAATTATAACCCGATGACACGCAAGCCCAATCTCGACACGTATCAATCCACGAAAAGGGATATAACTGGACCAACCCGATATTAATAAAATAACTATCCACTATAATAATTCCACGTACCAGGTCCAAAAGACGGATGTTACAATGAGAATGTGAATCTACTACATCAACTTGAATACTATATTGATAATGTGAAAGACGATCCAATATTTTCTAACTTGAATGGAGTCTGTGAACTTGTTAGATATATGGTGGAAATTATGAAGTATCTTTCGTATCCTTTGGTTTATCAATTACATGTTGAAGCTAATATTGGTTTTAATTATATAAATCTTGCTATTTGTTAATTTTGTGTTGGCAACCCAATTCAGTGACCCGGTCCATCTTAGAAAATATTTTGAAAACCTAACTATTAAACTTACTTTTAAAAAGTGACACCGATAACCAAAAATCCTGGATCCGCCCTGTATAGTTGGAGTGGATGTTAAAAATATACGCACTTCAATCTAATGTAGTTGGGCGGCTTCTCATTATTTTTATTTTTATCGGGCCTTTATCTTGTTTGTTGATTATAGAACCATCATATTGGGGTGGACAACATGATCACAGTCATTTTGCCATGCATGTTTAGCACATGTTAGCTTACGTGACCGTAAAGTGTTGTTTGTTCTTTTAAGATATTAAATGTTTAAGTTTGTGTTCTAGTTGAAGCAAAGAAGAAAAAGGAAAGAGAGAAAGTAAGAAAGAAATTGTTATAACACAAATTGATCATTTTCTTTCCAATTCTGAGATGGTGAAAGTAGGAAGGAGCAAAAATCTCATTTTTCTCGTCCCGTACTGGTACCGGTACCAATTAGTCGAAGATGGTATAGTACTCGGGATCCATATATGACTTAAATCGAGAGTCGGGAAAACGAGAGTCGGGACTAGTTTAATTCAGAAATTCCCGGTACCGAACTGGGGATATAAATAGTCATGTTTTTAAAATTTTTATTTTAGTCCATAACTCCATATCATTTCCTAACTCCTAATTATATGAAAAACCTATTTTAAATTCCAATTTCTCATTCATAATTATTGGTAAGCAATCATTGTACACTTATGAAACCGTCATGAGTTAGATAAAACCGTTGCTAATTTTTCTTTGAGGTTTTTTGTGTTTTATTTTTAATTTCAACATGTATAACACTACTAGAAATTGTTACTAATTGGTATAAGAACTGTTACAAATTTTTTTAGCATTGTACGCCATGCATTATATATTGTATATTGAACAATGGTACCAAAGGGGGACTAGTATCGGTAACCCGGTACCGAATACGATACTAGTAACGATCTCGAATACCACAACTTGGTACGGTACTCGGTTTCGTATTTTCGACTAATTCGGGAGTTAGTTATTCGGGATTCGGGACGGGTCGGTACGGTACTAGTCCCAAGCTCATCCCTAGGTGAAAGTAGTGTAGAAAACTAGAAATGAAGCATGTTTTCATCATTTCCTTTCTTAAATAAATTTATGGAACACACCCTTTATAATGTATCTTTTGATTTTCTTTTCTTTCCTCTGTTAAGTGGGATTGTGAAACACAGTGTAAAGTCTGAAAACCACGCCTAAAACAGATATTACAATAACTTAAGTGTTTTTTTTGTTAGAATAGGATAGAAACACAGTGTAAAGTCTGAAAACCACGCCTTAAAAATATTACAATAACTTGTTTTTTTTGTTAGAATAGGATAAACATTTATAAGACAATGTCCTCCTTATATATTCAACAAATTTCTATTACTTAGTTAATGTTGGACAAAGGTATTACAATAATATTTTTGTTTTCTGGTTAGAATAGGAAAAAATGTTCATTTATTAATTTATGATTTTGCCATGCATGCTTTAGCACATGATAGCTTACATGAGCGTAAAGTGTTGTTTGATTTTTAAGAGATTAAATGTCTGAAGTCTGAATATCATGTCTGAAACTAAAAGTTGTTCTCAATATCTATAATTAACAGGCTCATAATTTGACTTCAGAGTACTCTTTCCCTTATAAAATTAAGAGAAAATTTCAAATATAACAACCTCTTAATTCTGATGCAAATAGTCTAAAATAAGTTTAGATCTGAAATTCAGATTTCAAACCTATTTAAGATGGTCTAAATGCAAACAAACGAAACTTAAATGTACCTACTACCAAAATAACATGATGCATCCTGCAAAGAACGATGAATGCAAATGAAATAATCTATTGAAAGGATATTGAGTAAGTAACTAAAGATATCTCGATTTATTAAGGAGCTTTTTGTATTTGTCTGTTGTTGGGACTTAGTCCCACATAGAAAAAAACTAGAATATTGTTGTGTTACGTATACATACATACATACATATATATATATATATATATATATATATATATATATATATATATATATATATATATATATTCCTTGGGCCTCTAACCTGGTCATTACAGGGTAAATTAATCATCAATTTTTTAATTAACAAAACTAAACTGTCAAATGACAGATTAATTAGTTTTGTCAAATGACAGTTTTTCGGTTATATGTTAAGACAGAAAAGGAACACACAGAATTGATTCCTTCATTTTTTTTCCTTTTTATAAAAACTCTCCCATCGAACTCATCCATTTTTACATAACTTTAGTTCGTCAGATTCAACCAAATCGTTTGAATAGATTGTTGCATCTCCAGGACAGACGACAAATTTCTGTCTTACGACAATGCACACGCAAGCCTCAATCTGGATTCATTGATTCATCAATTCGTGTATCCCTGACACATCTATATTTTCTGATTTCTTTGGTGTTGTAACAAATATATATATATATATATATATATATATATATATATATATATATATATATGTTACTGTATGTTTAACAAGTATTTGGATCATCTAAATAACTAAGTTGCTAACAATCTAAGACAAAAATTTGTTTTCAACCATGGATCAAATGTCTATAATGAAAACTCATGTAGAACAGCCAGAGAAATTCGAACGGATGGATTTCAGGCGTTGGCAACAGAAAATGTTGTTCTATGTTACATCCCTTCATGTGTCAAATGTACACCAATTAGTGAGGGACAAAATGTTCCCTCCGCTGCACAGATGGCAGAACATGAAAGAGCATGACTCTCTGTATGATATTTACTCCACATTTAATACAACAAGAGAAACTGAAGTTGCATGCTCAAAGAAATTCATTGTCGGTGAATTTTTGAATTTCAAGATGAGTGGTGAAAAATCTGTCGTCAAACAAGTTGAGAAACTCCAAGTCATTGTCCATGAACTTGACGTGGAAGGTATGGGAATTAATCCTATTTTCCTTGTTAGTTCTATTATTGAAAATTACCACAATCTTGGAAGAATTTTAAACTTTATCTTACACATCTTACTGAGGAAATGAGATTTGAGCAATCGGTTCTCAGAGTTCAGGTTAAATACGACAATCAGAAGAATGAAAACAAAGGCTGATGCAAATTCCTTGGAACCAAACACAAATTTGGTTGTAGAATGAAGCACGTCTAAAGCCAAATTTCTGAAAAATAAAGGCCCAAAAGGCTCAAACAAGCAATCTCCTAAGAACAAGTGATGTTTGGTATGTGGAAAGCAAGGGTACAGAGCGAAAGATTGTCGCCACAGGTAAGATCGTCCCAATTATGGTGGAGGGGTGGTAATGCTGGTGGAAGTGCAAATCTAGCAAATTCTAGAAATCAATTTGTTGGTGTGATAGAGGCGAATCTGATATTAAATTATGTTGATCGGGGCTGGACACAGGAGCCACTAGGCACATCTGTAACTTTAGAAAGTTGTTTTCTACATATAAAAAAAATTAATGAAAACGTGTAACATCCTCAAATTTGATATAATAATTAAATTTCTAATTATACACTCAATTAATGAATTGAGTGATTTATCTATGTTAATCAATATGTAAAGATTGAAATTTTTATCATTTAAGAAAATATATGTTAATGTTAAACTACATACACACACACACACACACACACACACACACACACATATATATATATATATATATATATATATATATATATATATATATATATGTGAGTCCGGTTAACTCATACCTTGCTATAATATCCTCAAATTTAAAATGTTATTTATAACCAATTAAATTTCCAAATGAATTGCATCTTTATGTTTGGTTATGAGTATAATTAAAGAATTGGCCATAAGCTTTAACTACTTGTACTATACATTGAAAATCTTGTAATTTGGCAACATATATCATTATGTACAAACCCTTAAAGCCTATGTACAAGTGCTTAATGCACATAAGAAAATATGAAAGATTAAAAATGAAAGGAATGATGACCTGTGGTGGCTGAACTTAAATGGATAAAAGCTAAGGGTGGCATGTGAAAATTGATGGCCAATTAAGGGTCTTAACCTCTCCAATCGTGAGTTGCCTTCTCACTTTTTCTCTTTGAAAAACTCCTGCACATTTCACACACTCATAAGAGCCAAATTAGGGCAGGAGAAATCTCTTGCAAAATTGCTAGGAAAAGTTCAAGAATTTGGAGTAACCAATTCAACAATATCCAAGGTAATAGCTACTCTATGTTTTGATTGTGTGTGTTGTTATTCCCCCATCTTTTGAGTCTCCCGCATGCTAGCTCATATGATGAAATGAAGAAGAAATCAATATGGGAAGGCTTAAGGAGGTTAAATGATGTATAGCAACTTAATTGAATAAATTCTGAGTAATTAAACACAAGTAATTGATTGCAACTTGAGTTTGGAGATGGTGGGATTTAACAAAGAATTTGTGATGAAAGTAATGGAATTCTTGTGTTATTAATGTTAAAAAGTATCTATATATGTTTATATGTATCAAGTAGATCATAAGATGAAGTTTAGAAGTGTTTGGATAAGCTGAGAATTGAGTTGGGATGGAAAAACGTCGAGTAGAGTATATGAAACTCAAACAAAACATGCAGGTCAGGGATACTCGGCGAGTTCCCCTACAACTCGTCGAGTTTACCATCAGATGGGCCATTTTCCAAAAGATAAAAGTTGTAGCCCTATGTGTCCTTTTCGTCTGGGCTCTTGAATCACCTAAATCCGAGTTTGTATGAAAACGTTATGGCCAAAATACGAGACTAGTGCGAGTTAGGTTGGTTTTCTTCGTCTACGAATGCCGAATAAAAAGGAGCATGTGATACGAGTGTCGTTATCTCGCCAAAAATAACCACTAAATACCTTAGAAGCTAGGGTAAGTAGGGATCGTATCCATAGAGAGCGAGAGGTTAATTTCACGTATTCGAGCGACTAGCGTTGTAATTTAATTACTTGAAATAAAATGATTGATTGAAAAGGATTATCATTGCTTTTATAAACTTAATTACTTGCGTGAATTAAAGAAAAAGACTTGAGTGATTGTTTGATTAAATACTTTAACGAATATAACCATTCCCGGATTCCACATCAAACTTCATGTTTAATTTATGACACGATATAAGATTACATAGACATAATCTTTCCTTTATAATTGTTATAAAAACCGTTACGTGATCTTGGGCATAGCGCGTGTTACTTTGATTACTCGTCTTAATTAAATAAGTAACTCGGCACGAATAATAAAATACCAATGAACTATCTTGCGAAGCGCAACAAAATAAATAACAATCAATTGTTCATAAGCAAAACATAAATCGTAAAACATGCAAACAAAGTAAATCGTTCATAAGACGCTTAGGGTGATGTTTCATCCGAGAATGATTATCGTGAGTTTAGCCGGACATGGTAGATTCAAAGCTCAAGAGTTGTGTTTCCATCCTAATGTCGTAGCTTCACTCGTGCTATCTTCGTCTTCGTATTCGCTCAAAACGAGACCTTTCCAAGCCTTCTTTCTCTTCAAAAAACGATACTTTTTCTGTCACTGACTTTTGTGTTTATAAAGAAGTGCTGAAAACCCTAAAAACGGCTGGAAAAATAATTAAATGGGCTGGGCGCAGCCGTAGGCGCAGGCCTGCGTAGTGCTAAAATCCGTGTTTTGGCAAATTAGTTCTTTCTGTTGAGTACGTGGTCGGGGAGCAGGGCTGCGCCCCCCTCTGCGCTTGACTCTCTAAAAAGTGTTCTGATTTTTCTCCATTTTTGCCAACTTAGACTGAATTTTATTTACATGCACAAGCACTGCATTTAATCAATAGTAGCACATTCTATGACATTTTCTTATTAAAAACAACTCTTTTACGCTTTACAAACTTATATAAATATAACCCGATCAAACTTCCCCAACTTAATTCCTGGTCGTCCCGAGCAAGCAACGAAAATCAGATTTTAAACATCGGGTTTATCAAGCGTGAAAGAGACAACAAACTTATTTAAACAGACGTTAACCTTCATGAGCACATTAATATTCAAAGACACGAACTAGATTACTTTCAGATATATTGTGACGTCTCTCGGATAGTTGTTCAAAAATTCCTCACCACTATCATCCTTTTAGCTCAAGGTTATAGAATTGAATTCACGTGGGTCACTGGACCATCTTTTTCCTCGATGCATGACTTTAGCTACTAATTTTTCTTTTCTTTTCGTTTGACTCTTTTTCATGCAATGTTTCTATTTTTTCGTTCAAGTTTAACATGGTTTTCTAGATGATCCGTGTAGCAGGATTTGGGTCAGCCACTCCCATGCCAATTGACCTTAGGCGGCTAGGCATGATGGTACCCTTCAGACTTAATTTCCTGAATCAACTAGGCCACACTTGAATTGAGGCTTATATTCGTGTTCGTTTCCTCCCCCTTATTGCATGAATTACTAGCGGCTATTGGAAATTTTTGTTATATATCACTCGTTACAACACATCATATCCTACTTTAATTCAGTCCACTTCTTTGAAATCAAGCATTTATGACTCTTTGTGATCTGTCTAAACTTATTTAATCATATCTTTTTACTTGAAACCGACCTAACTAACATCATCATATTTAGGTCGCAAGCTCAACAACAAGGAATTATAGGGGAATTTAATTGAATTATCTACTGACTTGATTCTCACTTAGACTTTGCTAAAAAGAAACACACTTATTTGATAATGGAAATGCACACAAAGCTGTAAATAAACTAACTCAAGAAGGGGAATGGGAGAACCTGAATTTTGCGGCGATGGTGGTCCAAATATGCCGGCAAAGAATTCACTGAAGGGGTTTCGGTCTTCTTGCATCAATGGTGCCGGTGGATACGTGTTTGCTGGGTGCACCACGCTGTCCCCTTGGGTAGTCGTTGGGATTCGGCCATAAGCAGGGAAATATTGAGGTGTTCGCTCCTCAATGTTTAACCTTTCAAAGTTCTGCCACCGGTAGTCCTCGTACTGCTGATGTGGTAAGCCGGCATTGTAATTCATGTGATCTCTCACCGCATCTGTATACGCCCAGTGCTGCTGATTATAGAAGGCATTTCGAAATGCCGTAGCTCGCACACCCGTGTAGATTTCATCGATACGGCTCATCTGAGTTTCCAACTCGTGTTGGAACTCGTCCATGCGCCCGACCACATCTTCTTGAAAACTTCCTAAACGCAAATTTATTGCTTCCAATCGAGCGATAACTTGAGTCATATCATTGCCTCCCCCGGCTGCATGTAACCGCTCAACCTGATGTTGGTGGTATGCTTCGGCTTCATCGATACCATATGGCTCCCTATGTGTTTTTCCCGTGTCTGAATCAAAGATTTCAAACCCTTGGTCTGCTTGGCGCAAGGTAATAGCATCATGGCGGCTGTGATGACGGCGGCTGTGATGACGGCGCCTGAAACTGCTCTTGGAACGGAGATGGGTGAAATAGCAGCTTGCGCTCTTAGAAACTCTGATATGATCCATACATGAGGAATAATTTTCCTCTCTCTTGTATCATACATCGACCAGAGGTCGTTCATCACAATCCACGCAAATGAGAGACTCGGCTCTCCCGTCATCAGTGCATATAAAATTGTCACTTCTTTGTGCCTAATCTTCGTCAAATCGCTGTCTCTTGGAAGCACGTTATTGGTGACAATTTTATGTAATACCTTCGCCATTGTGCTCAGATCGCGCCTGGCATAAGCCGTGTATCCTGCGGTAGCATTATAGTCAATCTTTAGAATTTCTGCTAGTTGCGTTGTCCACTCCCCTTCCCATGTTCGATCTGTGAACGCCAGCTGTGCATCTGTCTTGTACTCGTAATTGAAGACTCATGCTTCATCCATGCCTACTCCAATGTCGAGTCCAAAAATGTCCCTTTTGGCACGTGTGGTCATCGGAAACTCATGTCCACTAACACAGCCTATCAACGTAAAATCACCCATAAATCGGCCCTCTTCACTTCTCAATGTGGACATCCATTCCACGACTTCTTCGTAGTAAATATGTTCTCCTCCTAAATCCAAAACGGCTAACGGCTTCCCATCCCAATCGATCAAAGCATCGAACCACCCCATAGTTCTCAAATTCATCTTTCTTTACCCTTTTTTCGACTAGAACTTTCCCAGAAAATTTCTTGGTCATGAACAATTGCTGTCGGCGGCTGCGCTTGGCGGGCCTGTTCGGTTCAAAAAGTTTTCGTTTTTCAGTTTGTTTGGGTGCATGCTTGGCTCGGAAAATTACGTTTTTTCACTGTAAAATTATAATTGGCAAGCATATTTCATGACATATTAACCCATAATTGTGTTTCCCCCTTCACCAACTTAAAGAAAGTGTCGTCCCCGACACTAATTCAAGGTTAAAACAGAAGCAACGCATATGTAAAAACACAATTAAAGCAAGTAATTTCCAATGTAATTAGGAGTAATGCATGAGAGTCTTAAAGTGTTACTACAACCGTTGGTGCCAACACGAACACCTAGATTCAACATGTCTTAGGCACGAGGCCAATTACGTAGTGAAAGGTAAATTGTTTGAAGCACATGAAATTGTTTGTTAGAAACGAAGCCGTGAATTATGGATCTAAAATTCATCCGAAGAGGTCATGTGTGATGTGCGAGCGAAATTAGCTTGGTTGCTTCGGCGGTCGACAACCTGTTCGAATCTCATGGTGAGGGCATGTTCTTAGTAATTCATTTAACCTATTAAATGCTTCGTGAAATTGTTATCCAATTTTCTGTTTAAATATAGTTATTTCTTTACGTTTTTCTGTAGTTTTGCTAATTGTGTAATATTCGGTTAAAAATTCTTTTTTCATTTCATCCCAATTAGTTTTGCTATCAGTGGGTAGTGACACAAACAAGTTTTTCGCTCTTTCCTTCAAGGAGAAAGGAAATAGTCTAAGTTTAAGTGCGTCTACAGTCATTCCCCTAACGTGATTGGCCTTACATATAGCAGTGAATTCAGCTAAGTGCTCGTACGGTTCTTCGCTTGGTGCTCCGCGAAAAACCGGTAAAATGCTAAATAGTTGTTGCCTAATTTCAGGTTCATTCTCGTTGATTGGATAGAGAATGGGTGATGGATCGCGAATATCACCCGGCTTATAATAGGATTCTACGGTTCTACGGTCTCCCATTGGTCTTTGGTTTTGTTGGACTTCGATAAGAACGTTATCGACCTTCTCGTCTTCCGAACTAACTACTTCTTCTTCAGCGTCTACCTCAGGAGCAATGTTTTTGTTTTCGTTTACTTGAGTTGTGGCTCGCCTATTAGATCTAGCAGTTTTTTCTATTTCTGGGTCAAATTTTAAGGGTGAAATTCTACCAGAATAACGTGTGTGCATAAACCTATGAGGACTAGATGAAAAACTAGAACTAGAAGCTTTCTTTTTGGTGAGAATCGATGCTTGCGCCACGATTCCCTTTTTCTTAATAAAACTAAGGCAATAATTAAAACTTAAAACTAAATGACTAGAATAAACAATTAAAAACTTAATAAGCAACTTAAAGCAAATAAGCAAATAACTTGAAATAAACTAAATTAATCTAGAAAAACTAATTAACTAAACTAAAGCTAATTACTAAAATACGTGACTTTAAGCGCAACCGCTCCCCGGAAACGGTGCCAAAATTTGATACGAGTGTCGTTACCTCGCCAAAAATAACCACTAAATACCTTAGAAGCTAGGGTAAGTAGGGATCGTGTCCACAGAGAGCGAAGGGTTAATTTCACGTATTTGAGCGACTAGCGTTGTAATTTAATTACTTGAAATAAAATGGTTGATTGAAAAGGATTATCATTGCTTTTATAAACTTAATTACTTGCGTGAATTAAAGAAAAAGACTTGAGTGATTGTTTGATTAAATACTTTAACGAATATAACCATTCCCGAATTCCACATCAAACTTCATGTTTAATTTATGACACGATATAAGATTACATAGACATAAATTTTCCTTTATAATTGTTATAAAAACCGTTACATGATCTTGGGCATAGCGCGTGTTACTTTGATTACTCGTCTTAATTAAATAAATAACTCGACACGAATAATAAAATTCTATCGAACTATCTTGCGAAGCGCAACAAAATAAATAACAATCAATTGTTCACAATTAAAACATAAACCGTAAAACATGCAAACAAAGTAAATCGTTCATAAACTAAGACACTTAGCGTGATGTTTCCTCCGAGAATGATTATCGTGAGTTTAGCCAGACATGGTAGATTCAAAGCTCAAGAGTTGTGTTTCCATCCTAATGTCGTAGCTTCACTCGTGCTATCTTCGTCTTCGTATTCGCTCAAAACGGGACATTTCCAAGCCTTCTTTCTCTCCAAAAGACGATACTTTCTTATGTCACTGACTTTTGTATATATAAAGAAGTGCTGAAAACCCTAAATCGGCTGGAAAAATAATTAAATGGGTTGGGTGCAGTCGTAGGCGCAGGCCTGCGCCTAGTGCTAAAATCCGTGTTTTGTCAAATTAATTCTTTCTGTTGAGTGTGTGGTCGGGGAGCAGGGCTGCGCCCCCCTCTGCGCTTGACTCTCTAAAAAGTGTTCTGATTTTTCTCCATTTTTGCCAACTTAGACTGAATTTTATTTACCCGAACAAGCACTGAATTTAATCAATAGTAACACATTCTACGACATTTTCTTATTAAAAACAACTCTTTTACGCTTTACAAACATATATAAATATAACCCGATCAACATGTTTGTGTGAAATAATTTCAATACATCATATGATAATTGTACATTGATATAACACCAACGATCATCTAAAAGGCTATAAAACTCATGGGCGCAACGGTGACGGTAAATTCGGAAACTTATACCGAAAACGCCTAAACACTTCAAATAACTTCCGAACCTTATGATATACCACTATAAGCTTATGAATACATTAAATATCATTATTTGATAGGTTTGGAGCTAAAAGAAGTGCCGGTTATCGGTTCAGGGCGTTAAGCGGCGTATCAACCGTATTGAACATTAAAGGCTATTCTAGCCTATTGTACTGTGAGTTTTAGCATTGATGTGTGTGTTGCATACATAATTACATGTTTAATTTATTTATGACATTGTGCATATTTATTTGGCATCATCCTCTTATATGATGTATTGCACTGGTTATGGCATACTGCCCTAGCTGGCAGTTTTATTATTCGATCATGGCCTATGACCAGCATACCTCATTTGATACCTTTCATTACATATGTTAACCTTCATGCTATGCTTGAAGATCGTTCACTTCATGCTTCACTTGATTACATTTGATTATCCCATTGTGAGTTATGCTTATTTATCATTGGCCTCACTGGATATACAGGTTATCATTATAATTATCAAGCCCTTACTTTGTGTTTGTGTGTATATATTCCTACACCGCATGAGCTCGCGGGTAGGTGGCCAGACTTCGGACGCCGGTTGGAGTTGCACCGCTAGACATGGATGTTGGTTGGTTGGCAACAGCGGGTTAGCGGGCTATGTATCGCAACCTATGCAAATTAATGGGCTATGCCCACACCATTTTATTAAAAGATATTGCATTTGTCATTTTATAATCATTTTAACATTTATACATGTTTTATGTTTTGCACTCCATATCGATCTAGTATCTCACGTAGCAAATTTTATTTGCTAACCCCTCACTTTTATATGCCTCAGGTGATGTTAGTAAAGGCAAGGTGATTGTCAGCTCTGGTCCTAGAGTTTAAACGGACCGTCTTTGAAGCCTCAATATGGTAAAGCTTAATGCTTAATAGTGGGAATATTTGGGTAGTCCGTCTACCTTCATGCATGATATATATATATATATATATATATATATATATATATATATATATATATATATATATATATATATATATATATATATATATATATATATATATAGGGTTCTTTTATTAACCATAAATATTGTGAGAACTTAAGAACATTTTATGGCCTTTGGATTAATGGTAATCAATGGTTGATACATTGGATGACAATTTTGTAATTATTTTGAACTTTGATAGTGGAATATCTTGAAAATATGTGAAAAGGATATTTTTGGAAGAAAAAAATCTGTTTTTTCTATTTCTCTCTCGTACTTTTTTTCATTTTCATTTTATTTTTCTTTCATTATAATTGATTTTTAAAGTAAAAAAACGTTTTTTATAAAAAAAATATTTTTTCTATATAGAAAATTATTTAATTGCTAAAAAAATAACGTATTTTATATAGAAATATTATATGTCTATATACAATATATTTTTTCTATATAAAATATGTTACCAAACATATTCTATGTACTATCTACGTAAAATGTCATGCATTCTACGTAGAATGACATACAATCTACATAGAATGTCATGTAGAATGTCAAATATCATATATTCTACGTAGATTACCTGATAAAATATATCAAAAACACATTGAAACAAAAAAAAAGATTTCATTTAGACATTTTATCAAACACTTGGTATGCAACTGATATAAAATATACCAAAAAGTCATTGAATAGTAATATTAATATAAATAAAAAGATATAGAAATGTATAAAATACATAAAAATATATGAAATATATAAAAAAGCATAACATTCTACATAGATTATGTGTGATTTTTTACAAGTTATCTTCAATCTTCTATTTAGATTATCATCTAATCTATGTAGATTATCATGTAAAACATCCAATAACTATTACAATCATTATATATCTAATATCTTACAAATAATCTTCATTATAAAACATGAAAAATGAATCTATCATATTCTATATAGAGTATCGACGAACATATTATATGTACAATCTACGTAGAATGTCATGCATTCTACGTAGAATGGCATTCAATTTACGTAGAATGACATGCAATCTACGTAGAATCACATGCAATCTACGTAGAATGGTATGCAATATACGTAGAATGACATGCAATCTACGTAAAATATCATGCAATCTACGTAGAATGTCGTGTAGAATGTCAATTATCATATATTCTACGTAGATTACATGATAAAATATACCAAAAACACATTGAATAGTAATGTTAATCAACATAAAAATATATAGAAATGTATAAGAAACATAAAAATACATTAAATATATAAGAAACATAACATTTTACATAGATTATGTGTGATTTTTCACAAGTAGTATTGTATTATATTCTATGTAGATTATCATGTAATCTACGTAGATTGTTATGTAATCAACATAGATTATCATGTAAAACATCTAATAACTATTACATTCATTATAAATCTAATATCTTACAAATAATTTTAATTATAAAACATGAAAAATGAATCTAATATCTTACAAATAATTTTAATTATAAAACATGAAAAATGAATCTGTCCAATCTACGTAGATTGTACATAGAATATGTTCGTAGATACTCTACATAGAATGTCACGCAATCTACGTAGAATGACATTTAATCTACGTAGAATGATATGCAATCTACGTAAAATGACATGCAATCTATGTAGAATGTAATGCAATCTACGTAAAGTATGGACGAACATATTCTATGTACACTATACGTAGAATGACATTCAATCTACGTAGAATGGCATGCAATCTACGTAGAATGACATGCAATCTACGTAGAATAACATGCAATATACGTAGAATGACATGCACTACGTAGAATGTCGTGTAGAATGTCAAGTATCATATTTTCCATATAGATTAAATGATAAAATATACCAAAAACACATTGAATGTTAATGTACATCTACATAAAAAGATATAGAAATGTATAAGAAACGTAAAAATATATGAAATATATAAGAAACATAACATTCTACATAGATTATGTGTGATTTTTTACAAGTAGTCATGTATTATATATTCTATGTAGATTATCATGTAAAACATCTAATAACTATTACATTCGTATATATCTAACATCTTACAAATAATCTTCATTATAAAACATTGAAAATGAATCTGTCATATTCTATGTAGAGCATCGACGAACATATTGTATGTACAATATACGAGAATGTCATGCAACCTACGTAGAATGACCTGCATTCTATGTAGAATGGCATGCAATCTATGTAGATAGTCATGCAATCTATGTAGAATGTCGTGTAGAATGTCAAATATCATATATTTTACATAGATTACATGATAAAATATATCAAAAACACATTGAAACAAAAAAAAAGATTTCATTTAGAAACACTTGGTATGCAACTGATATAAAATATACCAAAAATACATAGAATAAAACTGTTAATCTAAGAATGACATTCAATCTACGTAGAATGACATGCAATCTACGTAGAATGACATGCAATCTACGTAGAATGACATGCAATCTACGTAGAGTATTGTCGAACATATTCTATGTACAATCTACGTAGAATGACATGCAAGCTACGTAGAATGTCATGCAATCTACGTAGAATGCCATGCAATCTACGTAGAATGTCATGCAACCTACGTAGAATGTCAAATATCATATATTCTACGTAGATTAAATGATAAAATATACCAAAAACACAATGAAACAAAAAAAAAAAAAGATTTCATTTAGACATTTTATCAAACACTTGGTATGCAACTGATATAAAGTATATCAAAAACACAATGAATATTAATGTTAATCCACAAAAAAAGATATAGATTTGTATAATAAACATAAAAATATATGAAATATATAAGAAACATAACATTCTACATAGATTATGAATAGTAATGTTAATCTACATAAAAAATATAGAATTATATAACATTCTATATAGACACATAATATTTCTATATAGAATACATTAATTTTTTAGCAATTAAATACTTTTTTATATAAGAAAAAATTTATTTTTTTATAAAAACGTTTTTTTAATATTAAAATCAATTTTCATAAAAGAAAGAGAAAATGAAAATGAAAAAAAAAAGTAAGAGAGAGAATGTGAAAAAGAAATGCATACACTAAAAAAGGTGGAGAGAGAAAGATAATATTTTTTATTCCAAAAATACCTTTTTGATCCAAGGGCTCTAAAAGGTTCCTAGGTTCTCACCATCTTTGAGGTTATTAGAAGAACCTCTCCCTATATATATATAGATGTGATCATTTCTATGTAGAATGTTATGTTTCTTTTATATTTCATATATTTTTATGTTTCTTATACAATTCTATATCTTTTTATGTAGATTAACATTACTATTCAATGTGTTTTTGGTATATTTTATATCAGTCGCATACCAAGTGTTTGATAACATGTTTAAATGAAATCTTCTTTTTTTGTTTCAATGTGTTTTTGGTATATTTTAACATGTAATCTACGTAGAATATATGATACTTGACATTCTACCTGACGTTCTACGTAGATTGTCATCCAATATATCAACCATTGATTCTATTAATCCAAAGGCAATAAAAGGTTCTTAAGTTCTCACAATATTTATGGTTTTTAAAAGAACCCTTCACTATATATATATATATATATATATATATATATATATATATATATATATATATATATATATATATATATATATATATATATATATATATATATATATATATATATATATAGACATGTAATGTCTTTTGGAGTTGATGTTAGATATTGTAATCTAGGAAAAGTATGTTATAAATTCATCTTATGGTTCAAAGTGATGATTATAATCAAACAGGGATATTGACTTCGTGCGAACGGGTCATGCCCTATTTTCTTTAAAAACCCATGTTAATTATGATTAATCTACTGTAACTTCATTAATGATTATATTACGTTGATATGGGTGTTTCACAACGAAGAACCAATGTTTATGGGGAATGATACATTTGCAAATATAAAAGGAAAAGGAAAAGTGATTCTAAAACTCACTTCTGGAAAAGAACTCGTACTCACAAATGTCTTACACGTTCATACAATAACTAAGAATTTGATTTCTGAACCTATGTTAAGTAACAAAGGATTTAAATTTGTATTCGAATAAGACAAATTTGTTCTCACCAAGGGTGACACTTATGGGGGGGAAATGTTATCTCTGTGATGGGCTCTTCAAGTTAAGTGTTAAAGTGAACAATGATGCTAATAATTATAATGATGCAGACACTAACGCTGCTTTTGTGTATATGACATATTCCTCTTCCTTATGGAATTTTAGATTAGGACACATTAATTACTGATCTTTACAAAAAAATGGTTAAACTTGACATGTTGCCTAAGTGTAATCTGGACAATTAGACAAGGTGTGAAATTTGTGTTGAATCAAAGTACACAAAACATCCTTATTAATCCTTAGAGAAATCTAATGAAATACCTGGGTTAATTCACACTGACTTATGTGATTACAAAGCAACTCCAACACGAGGTGGGAAGAATTATTATATATAGTTTATTGATGATTGCAGTAAGTTTTGCTATGTGTCTAATACATACAAAAGATGAAGCCTTAAATATGTTCAAAACCATTAAGGTCGAAGTTGAAAACCAACTTGATAGACAAATCAAATTCTAAGGTCTGACAGAGGCAGCGGATATGAGTCAAATGACTATGCAGAATTTTGTTCTAAACATGGCATAGTACATCAAATAACAACTCATTACACTTCACAACAAAATGGAGTAGCAGAAAGAAAGAATATAACATTGAAAATATGATAAATTCAATGTTAATAACCTCAGCAGCACCTCAAAGTTTATGGTGGTGAAGCATGTCTTATTGCAAATATGATATTTCATAAGATTCCTCATAAAATGATTGATAAATCATTATATGAATTATGGAAAAATAAAATACCTTCTTATAAAGAATGGAATTGTGGGGTTGCCTTGCGAAAGTTTAAGTTCCTCTACCTAAGAGAACTAAAGTTGGACAAAAAAACAATCGACTGTGTTTACATCGGACCTGCAAAGAATAATGCACCTTATCGGTTATTGGTTCAAAAGCCAAGTATAGAGGATATAAACACTAGCACAATCATTGAATCTCTAGAAGCTGAGTTCTTTGAAGATATTTACCCTTGCAAGGATAAAGAGAAAGACTTCTCTAATCCTAGGAAAAGTACTCATGAAGAAGCAATGTCTCAAAATGAAAATGACACTTCTGAAATTCAAAAGGAAAATTTTAAACCGAGAAGAATTAAACGTGGAAGGATTACCAAAAACTCTGGACCTGATTATATGACTTATATAGTCAATGATGAACCTCTATTATATAAAGCTACTATGGAATCATCTGAAGCACATTTTTGGAAAGAGGCTAGTCAAAGTGATGTAGATTCTATTGTTTACAATCAAACCTAAATATTGGTTGCCTCTAGGACATAAAGCAATAGATCATAAATGGATCTTTATAAAGAAATTCAGACCTAACGATACTATTGAAAAGTATAAAGCTCTATTAGCAGCAAAGATATCGTCAAAAAGAAGGTCAATATTTATTTGATACATATTCATCAATTACAAGAATAACGTCTATAAGAACGTTGATGTTTATTGCAACTATTCATAATCTAATAATACATCAAATGGATGTGAAAACTACATTTTCTAAATGATGAATTAGATGAAGAGATCTACATGAAATATCCTTCTGGGTTTGTTGTTAAAGGTCAAGTTGTTAAAGGTCAAGAACATAAGGTCTGTAAATTAGTCGAATCTCTCTATGGACTCAAGCAAGCTTCCAAGCAGTGTCATGAAAAGTTTGATAACACTCTACTATCAAACGGATTCCAAATAAATGAATGTTTATATTAAGCAATATAAACATGCATATGTCATAAGTTGTTTTTATGTGGATTATATGTTGATTATGGGAATTAATTTAGATATTATCAATCAAACCAAGAAAATGCTATATTCAACCTTTGATATGAAAGGTCTTGGAGAAGCATATGTAATTCTTGGAGTCAAAATCGGAAGGACACCTGAAGTTTACATCCTTAACCAATCTCACTATGTTGAGAAAGTTCTTAGAAAATTTGGTCATCATGATGACAAACTAGTTGTGACTCCATTTGATCCTTCAGGTATACTTAAGAAGAACTAGGGGGCAATTTCGGCCAAATCAAGCAAACGGCGGGTTTGACCAAAAGTCATAAATTTTACATAATTTTAAAATTTTTTTCAAAGGATAATTTGTTTAATGCATCATTTTATAAAATTTCATTTTTAAAAAAAATTATGTTCAAAATTGCCACCCCTAAGAAGAACCAATGAGACAATGTATTTCAATTGGAATATACGCAACTACTTGGAAGCTTGAACTATCTGATGAATTATACAAGATCAAATATAACTTACACCAGGGGCGGTTCTAGTATATAAAGTGGGGTGTCACTTGACACCGATAAATTTTCAAAATACTGAGATACGTATGTATGAAAAACTCAAGTGACACCTACAAATGCAATAATTATAAAACTTTAAGAATTCAATAGATAAAGACTCGAATGCAACAACTGTAAAACTTTAAGACTTACGATACTTATTGATTTTAAGTTTAATTTAATGGTATTATACCATCTACTTTTTTAAGTAGAAAAATCTTGCTTTTAAATTTGTATTGGCAACTAGGGATGAGTTTTTTATACCGAAAACCGA